>JAGVSP010001327.1:0-43098 GCA_022494985.1 Micrasema minimum | reverse complement strand
TGAAAGACACGAGACAGACATTGCTGCGTGAAAGCCGTAGTTTGTTTTGTGCTGATCAAGGAACAGCACGTCATTATTCATCAACCCAGGGACCGGAATACTAAAGATCACTTGCGTCAGCAGCGATGGTACGTCGATCTTATTTTATATACTATTAATTATATGATTGCCATAGATATTTTCAAAATGTTCGAATTCACGATCCCACGGTTGCTGGTCACTGCACTGGGGATACTAGGACGCCAAACCTTTCTGGCACACAAAGTAGACACGGTCCAACTTTACTGGAATCGCTGTTGGCCAGACACTGCGCTTGATATTAACAGCACGTGTAGTTAGGAACGTGTACCTACAAGGGTAGTAAGTCCCCGTAGAGGTGCATTGGACAATATTCGGTCGGCAATTTATCGATAATAATTATACAAGATAATATTATCTAGTGTTTATAATGTGTATATGTTTTTCTCCGCTTCGTGGTATTGTGTTTAGCGTATTAGACTATCATGCATTAAATCGGGGGTCCGATCTCAGATGGGTCAATACGAAATATTTCTTTTAATATGACACTGTACACGTGCACACTGTATGACTTTCACAGTATACCCACAAACAGGCTATGCCTTGTGGGATTTTTGTTTATATTTTATTTATACATTTTTTTATTGTACATATATGTGTTTTAATGTAAACAAAAATTTTCTTTTGAAATAAAAAATAAATAAATAAATATGTTTTTAACGTAAATATATTTCATATGAGATACCTTGGACTTTGATTCGTAAGACTTTTTACCTTTGAAAGTTTCATAGCTCTTGATCTACCATTCCCTATGCACCATTGGTTGTGGATAGTGAAAAATAGTAATAGTAGCAAACAAGTAATAGTCAATTTCGGTTATCCCGGATATCGTAATATTCGAATATCCGGCAAAACTAACTAACTAACTAACTAACCATCACGCCATTTCTCCGAAGGGGTAGGCAGAGAGGATAGAACGCCACACCACTCTGTCCTGGCATACTTCTCTTGCTTCCTCCACATTCATACATCTTCTCATGCACGCACGTCGATTATTCCGACTTCTTACATGCCCACTTTCAAGCACATGTCTAACTTGATCATGTCATGTCTTTCTAGGCCTTCCTCGACTTCTACATCCAGGCACAGTCGCATCATATATTTTTTTAGCCGTTCTTTCATCATCCATTCGCTCTACATGACCGAACCAACGTAAAAGACCGGATAAAAAAGTCTTGAAATCTCTTGTGAGGATGAAAGTCGAAAATGCATCTGATAGAATGAAATATGGTTAAAATAATTTTTATTTACATTACGGTGTAAATATTAGATAAAGCTTTAAATTATACATGGGTAAATATTTCGTTTCGAAACCATTTGAGAAAAGTTTCGACTAAATAGTAATGGATTACTACGTACAAAGCGAGTGCTTCCCTCATAAATTTTACTGCATATTAAATAGGTACCTACATTAGTTTTTTTGCTTGTGAAAGTGTTAGATATGTAAGTGCACTCAAATGGCGTTGGAATAGGGCTAAATTTAATATATTGCAACCCCGTGCATTAGTTGCAAGTTTCCCGTTCCGTAATAATTACTGTACTAAGATGGACATCTGTAGCACCATATCGTGAGCTTTTGGTAAATTTAAACCGATAAAGGCTACAAACAGCTCAGATGGTAAATTAATATTTAAATTAACCAAGCACTTCCATTAACATCTGACACACCGCACACATGAGGCGCTTTTGTGGCAATTTGATTATTATAATCTAAACGAGGCTTATCTTGTAAACATTACATTAACTATGTACGTATTAAAATTAAAAACCTATTAAGAAGACATGAAAATAATAGGTATTTTATTTAAATATTTTTAAAAGTTAATTTTACATGGTATGATGAAGTATAATATTACTGTTCTTTGTACACAGCGTTCAGATCTAATATTCGCAATCTTTGTAATAAAAATATATATATGTATATTATGTAACTCGAAGGACCTTTTGCGTGTAATCACATCTGCACCAATAATTTCCACAATATAAAATATAAAGTATCGTCAGGAAAATCACGCAAAGAAAGCACTCCACTAACCTTGAAGTATCACATTGGTTCCTCGTATTGGTACAGCGATGGGTGATAGGCTATCAGCGGTTGTAGATATGCTCGTAGCTTGGAGCACAGCAATCTTTATTCGTAGCTTAGGTGGCGAAATTATAATAATAATTAGCGAGTTAAGTAAATAGAAAATAGCGGGCCGACAAGGTGTGCTTGTGAGTGAGCAACAATTCTCAACTGACTTTTACTCAACAAAATGCATCTTGCGTGTGACAATTTGTGGAACATGTGAAATTCAAAATTAGTGGGTAGATACTCCGCATATAGAGATTGCAATTGCTGGATCCCTCATCCAGCAATCCAGCTGGATCCAGCGCATTTTTCGGCATGTTGTATCCAGCACCGGGTGCTGGATCCAGCGCTGCAGATCCGCAAGTAATTAACTTTCCAAATAATGGCGCAAAGTCTAGCTTGCCAGCGGATTTAATAAAAGAAATTCGCAAATTTAAAAAAAAATGGGCAAAGATTTTCGTTAAGCTTCGATGAGTGGACCTCTAAAAAAATCACAGATACATAAATCTTAACGTGCACCGTAAAGAGACTCATTTTAATCTTGGCCTGATCAGAATTTATGGACTGCACTGCCGAACATTGCATTGAATTAGTGTCAGATCGGTTAAAGAAATTTGGCCTAAACTTTGAAACCGACATCATTGGTATCACTACTGATGGTGCAAGCGTTATGGTCAAAGTTGGTAAGCTGTTACCATGCTATCAGCAACTGTGCTTTGCACATGGAATACAGTTAGCTGTGGTAGATGTTCTATATAAAAAGAAAACTCAAATAGAAGTAGAACAGGTAGAGATAGACGAAAGTGATGAATATTATGATGACGAAGACACGGACACCAATGAAAGCTTAGAAGTAGTAATTGAACAAACACCGGCTGAACATGAAGTGATTCCGCGATACAGCGAACTTCTTAAAAAAAGTGCAAAAAGTTGTAAAGACTTTTAAAAGATCACCTACCAAAGATATGTTTTTGCAAAAATATATAAAGGAAGCAAAGGGCAAAGAATTGAGTTTGATTCTTGACTGCTGCACTAGGTGGAACAGTTTGCTCAGCATGCTGGAACGTTTCTATAGTGTAAAAGTTTGCATCGATAAAGCCTTAATAGACACTGGCTCAGAAACTAAATTCTCAGTGGACGAGTGGTCACTAATTAGTGAGTTGATCGCCAGTCTTCAACCGGTTAAACTGGCCGTAGAAGCTCTCTCCAGAAGAGAGTCGAGTTTGATAACTGCTGACACAACCCTAAAATTTGTCTTAGACAAACTAAAAAGCCAGGACACAATCTTGAGTGCAGATCTTTCTGAGGCACTCCGCAAAAGAATCGAAGAACGGCGTCTTACCGAGGTCACAGGCATGCTGATTTATCTACAGAACCCGAAGAAGTATGACGAAGAAGTTAGAACGCCGGATTATACTTTCCCATTACCAAAAAAATATGCAATGCGTCAGGAGATGAAAAATATGCTGAATCGTGAGAACACATATGTAGTGTCAACAGTGCAAGAGGAAGAAGATATAATGGAAGTAGAAAACGATGGACAGGATAAACCAGATTTCTGAATTTCACATTGAAACAAGAACTGGAGATTCAATTAAAACGTGAGAAAGAAAACTTCATGAAACCGAAAGAAACGAGAACTGAGAAGGATTATGATAAGATATTAAAAAAGGAAATGACTATTTATGAAAGTGAGGGAGTAAGAGGTGAAAACCTAACTTTAATTTACGATTACCTGATGACCCTGAAACCAACAAGCGTAGAGGCAGAAAGAGCCTTCTCTGCAGCCGGATATATATGCAGTTCATTAAGAAGCCGGTTGGGAGACAAAACCATTAATACCATTTGTTTCTTGAGATCATACCTCCAGAAAAAGTAAGAAAAGACTTATTTTTGTTATAACTTTTACTCTGTCTGTCTATTCTACCTCTAAAAAGTAAGAGTTTATATTATTATTTTTTTATGGTATTTTGTAATTTTATTAAAAATGTTTAATTAAAACGTTTCTTAAGTATTTAAAAAAAACAGTTTCATTTCTTTGAAAATCAATAAATTGCTGGATCCGCGCTGGATCCAGCTGGAATAATGTTGGTCCAGCAAAAATCCAGCTGGATTGAAAATGGTGCTGGATTGCAATCGCTATCCGCATATTAGAGACCTATAACAAATATACATCCATATATAGGAAATCATTGGTTCAGGCCCAAACACATAGTCGTTTTAATTTTCATTACGAAATTGGGTACAGCAAAAAAAAATTATCTTAAAAATATTTTAATGAAAAAGTATCTAATTTTGGATTTTTATAGGGTGTAATGACAAACGGTAAAAATAATAAGAGAAAATCGCCCATATTCAAACATTTAATAAAAAATTCATTGAATCCAAATCGAAATATTTAGTAATTTGACTGGGTAGACAGACTAGAATTTAGACATATTATTTAGACAAAGTATTTAGACAGTATTTAGACAGACCATGCTTACCTATTTTACAAGGCATCAGGTTCTCGGCGTCCTGGTCGTTCACGACTTTTGACGATTCGTCGGCAGTTTGCGTCAGAGCAGCGGGACGTGGACTTGACTTGGGAGGATACACGGGAGCTAGCGGCCGATCGCTTGGCCTGGAGGCAGTTTGTGGAATCCATAAGCTCCACATAGGGAGGGGATATGGTATGATGATGATGATAACGGTAAATTGTTTTGTGCTTTTACTTTCCCTTATTCGCACCATTGCGATCACCACTACGATCACTAATGTATCATACACATACTTACATACTATAATATTATATGTATCGCGATTTGATTTGAGAAATCTTCGTGTATAGTAACATAACATAAAAATTTACAATTCATTTTAAATTACAGATTTTTATTACATTTTTTTATACATATAAAATATACACTTAATAATTGGCTTCAGTTCATGTGGCTTCTATCTAAATAGGCTTACCCGTTTCAAGATAGAAGCAGAAGAAGTGTTAGGTATTATGTGGTAGAGAATGAAGTACCAGAGAGTGTAAGAATAAGTATAAGTATTTTTGTAGTATGAAGAATATTGAGACTGTTATAGACTTATCGATAATACAATATAATATATACGACTTTTTAGAAGTGAGTAGAAATAAGTCAAATAGATATAAGTAGAATTCAAAAAAGTCGGTTTACGGACGACAATTTTACGTGATAACGTCATAAGAAAACATTGATGAAAAATAGCATACTTTTATGAATTTAATTGAATTATTATTACTGAATTATCATTTTTTTGTATAATACAAAGCAGGAGTTAATTGTAAATTAATATTTTTTCCATAAATTATCATTTTTTTGCACTCGTTAATTTCGCTTTCACATTGTAGCTTGTGTGCTGCTGCTGTCTCCCTTCTAATCGGACGCATCGGCCGATGGAGTGGAAGAGAGATAGGTGCGTCACAAACCGAATGCTTAGCCTCTCTATCGCTTGTTCCGCGCTCTCGCTTGCACACTCGGCTCAGGCGGAACGTGACAATGAGTCATTTTTGTGTGTGCAGCCGGCGTTCATCGATTTATTAGACGTTATCACGTCAAAAGATTTAAAAAATATTGGTAAACGACGAGTATATAAAGGCAATCGGCAAAATCTCTATGATATGTGAAACATACCAGTATGTACGTTTGTAATCGCAGTGCTTGTAGTACTAGTTATAAATCACTTATGGGACGTAATGCCAGTCATTTTGAGGGAGAATGAACTTATTTCTGGTACTACTACAACATGTTATTAAGCTAAATGTCACGCAACAAAGTGAAAGAAATACTTAATTACTTTTTAACAAGTGCCTTAATTATAGTTTCCCTGTCTGTTTTATGGCATTGTGGCTTTTTGTTGAATAAAATGTTATCCAATCAATTTGCATTGTTTAAATATGAAAAAGTGGAAGATTACGTCATCGCCAGAGTCGATGGTAAAACACTATAATGGCTAAAAAGAGAGTATAACCAGTATAACCACTCATTTACTGAGCTGAAGAGGGCTGCGGAGGACAGAGCGCAATAGAAATTACCTATCAAATTCGATTGTTATCGTATTTATAAATATGATAACTATCATTGTATTTGTACAGGGGAAAATAATGACACTTGAAAAATTATTGCTGTGGTCCCAACTTTGTCATAAATATCTTTTAGTTATTCATGCTTCACCTCTCACCACTATATAAACTCTATTTGTGAAAACCTTTTTTTTCTTTATTTTGTGGGTTTTTTGTAACCGTTGGTCTTCCTCTCAGTTGAAATAGAATAAAATAAATGAATCTCTCAAGAAGTCAATAAAAAAAACGAGCTTATTTTTTTTAATTGTCTCTATCAAACCGAAAAGTGGCCCATCAATGTAGGGTGACCCATCAGTTACCCTATTATGAGGAAAGAGATAAAAATTTTCATCTATTGATTTACTTCCGTAAATATTATAATTTAAATTAGTTTTATATTGTTAGAATTATTATCAAGATAATAATTAAATTTAAAAGCTAAAATAAATTTTTAACCATTTGTGTATGTATGCACAGAGCATTTTCTATTAAATTTAAGTTGGGCGCCATCTTGATTGGGCTTGCGGTTAATAAATGGCTAAAAAATTTACCAAGTAATTAAGTTTGGCTTTACGGTGCTTGTTTAGGAATTTCTCCATTATCGAGATCAGGTGAAAAGTAAACAAAACTGATTACTTTAGTACCCGTATACCGTACTTACGTTATGACAGAGTAAACAATCTCAAACAACTAGCAACACACAAGATTAAATATGACTTTAAACCTAATTATTCATAATACCCACCTTTGTAGAAGCAAGATGGTTGCAAAATAAACTAGGTAGGTACTTCAACAATAGACTAGAATAACAATTATCTTTATAAGCGAATTTCAGTAAAAACATAAATATCCTTAAAATTGTTTTGCCCGTTAACAGTATCGTGATACGATTATATAGTATTTTTTATCATTATTTTCATATTATTTATACGTATTTTTAGACGTCGAAAATAAAGACTTTCAATTAATCAATTGTTCGCGATATGATCTGATTTAACACGTCTTTTTTGAACATTCAGAGAAGCATAAAATAAATTAGGCCCGATCCTGTCTTGAGTGATTCCACATTTTATGACGGATTTATAATGTTCTGTCACTTTTTTTGTTATACGCTTATTTTTATGTGTTAAAATGAACTTTTCCGTCAGTAAATATATCGATAAAAAATAAAATACCATATGCTATTGCATAAATGATTGACGTCTTCTAGCGTAAAAATATTTCAAAAATTAAATTATGCATTTTCACAATAAATAAATAAATTTTATTTCAACCACAGAAATGTTTCATTACTACTTTTCTCTTATCCGCACCCAATAGTGCATAGGGCACTGCATAGGTACACCAAATGCAGAGTACCTTGATCATTTTATATCATGAAGGTAAGATCCTCAGTCATACGCTTCGTTGCCAGTCTAAAGTATCACACATGAAATCAATATGAATTAATATGAAAATCACATTTGAATAAATATTTCATGTTGACACCCTACGGAGATCGAACCCACGACCTCACGGTAGCGAAACGCGCTACCACTATCTTACGAAGCGGACCTAAATTACCTACGTTATTTTTAATAAAATATTATTATCTGTCACAAAATCCTGTATATTTTAATATTGCATGTGTGAAAACAGGATAACTGTCTCGCCTGAAAATTGTTTCTGAAAAATTTGAAAAATATTTTCTGAGAGACTTGTTTCCACAAAACACGAACATTCATTTCACAAACGACTTTTCAGAGAGTTACCCCTAGCATGTTCTCTGTTCCCGTTAGGGGTTGATACAGCACTGCCACTTGCCGGTCCGTACTAAAGCGTAAATGGCGTATCCACCCTATATAGCATTTCTTAACTCCTTTATTCTACTTTAAATAATTCCGCAATTACTAGATTCACAATCCAAGTCTGCCGAAAAATAATATTTTGTATCTAATTTAATCTGCATTCATTCATTTTTATTTAAGATAAAATGCGTAGAATGTAGTTTGTGAAAATACGCTTTTATTTCATAGTGACGCTTATATCATAAGCTTTCAAATAGGTATCTGTTCAATGAGAGAAGCAAGCTGTGTTTTTCGATTCTTTTTTTCAAAAAAATATTCGTCATCCTAAATTTTAGAATTCGTTTGATAATTTTTCTGTATTTTTTAATATAAGCAAGTAAAGATATGTACCACAATCTTTTACGTACGAAGGTACTTGTGCATTATAATTCATTATTCAACGAGCAGCAATAGGATCACGTACGAATTTTGCTGGACCGAACACGACTTTACACAGCCAATGGGATGCCTCCGCTCATAAAGCAGCTTTCAGCTTTTTATCTTTCGTACAACTTTTTCACGTAGGTAAGAACCTACTATCTACAGCGCCTACTGCGGTGTCCCAAAATGAGTGGGGTAATGATAGTTACGGGAAATATAAAAGTTTACTCTTCAAAATGACAATACTTTTTTTGGCACCAAGTACGAGTGTATGGGTATGTGCATTCAAAGAAAGTGTGTTTTGATTAGTTTCTAACTCGTTATTTAGAATACCACTTGAAAAGAAATTGAAAGCAATATGGCAAAAAAAACGGGATTAATTGTTGACAAATTTAATTAAAATTTATTTTTTACCCTCGCATTTTATTTTTTCTCATTATTCCCTTTTTTAATACAAGTTTTTCATGTCATTCGATAAAAATGTTTGTACAAAAGAACAACTAAGTCACATTAATAACAATAATTTTTCATCAATATTTCTAATGCGCAAACAATATGCAATTATGCAGGCGCAATATTGTGTCAACAATTTAACTTTTAGTTATACAAATAAAGTCATGCAATTCGCTCAGAGTTTATTCATTTGAGGTTTATGGGCGGCCACTGTAGCGTAATGCTTAAGACGCTGAGCTCACTACACAGTCGTCTCGGGTTCGATTCCCGGTGAGTTCACAAAAATCAAGTGTTAATTTTCATGCCTTGATATTTGTGATGATATTTTTTCCACTCAGTTAATTAAAAAAAAAAACTCATTAATTCGGCAGACATTTAAAACAATATATAAAAACTGTTTCAAATGATCAGAATTCACCTAACACCGTGTACAAGCGAGGAAGTACGAATTGCGGCGGTGAATCTCCCTTCATGAAAGCATTTTTCGCGCTTATTTTATTTTCAGTACAAAACTTTATTTATTTTCATTTCGTCCTCTATGTTTATTATTTATGGGTATTGAACTTATGAGGAACTTTGTTTTAAAAATTATGTAGCACTTGAAGTTTTATTTTTATCTGTTTTCAAATACTACGATATAATGCTAATAAATGACATTTTAATAGAATTTTTAGATTTTATTTCAGTTCGCGTAGCAAAGTTTTGAATTTAACGGAAGTTTTTTAAATTTCTGTTACAAACCAAGCCAAAAAGAAAATAGATCGATAAGCGAGTTTTTGTATCATATTTATTATTACAAGAATAAGTGCCAAATCTGAAGTGAAGATCCCCAAACACAAAATGCGTCAATGCCAATGTTTTCAAATTCAAATTTCCATACATATTCAGATAATTATAAATGGGTTCATGAATCATATACAATAAATTTCAATTTTGTAGCAGTCATCTTATTTTTAAACTTGCTCTTACTAGGCAAACTAGTTATGAGAAGAGAGTGTCCACTTTTGGAATATTTGAATATAATCTTGATTATATGAGTATAATATTAAATTCCAGAGCTTCTTTCTCTCTCCGTTGAGAAAACAATAGTAATTTATTACAATGGACGAAAAATGAGAGTTTCTCGAGCAGATAAAAAGAAATTTAATGCAACTAAAGAGAACGGTCGAGGAACGGGAAGAACGGAGAGAGAGATGCAGATGTTGGCTGCTGCAAATCAATCCATAAAGAAGGAAAAACTCATTTTTTTAAAACACAATTTGATTACTTATAGTTATAATTTTAAGTCGATTTACAACGGTCTTTGTAAAGATTATACCGCATATTTTGATGTCAGTCGGCAAACTAAGTTTCACATGAGTTTATGAATATTATTTAAAAGTCTAGAATCTAGACCATAGGTTCCTAAAGTGGGCCACCTGGCCCCCTAGGGGGCCCTGGAAATATCTGAGGGGGCCTTCTCTGGCTCTGGGAGAGTAGGGGAGCCCTGGAAAGCAATCAGGGGGCCATGAGGTGCTCAAATGTATGACCTTATAGAATTATAAAAATCTGTTATTACAGGATGTACATTGTACATACGTACAATAAATATAATCTATGATTTTGTGATGTTTCAAATTACATGCGTACACATGCAGTTCATGAATCGACCGCTATGGGCCTTTGATGGTAGGTTTACGTTGTCGCTACAGCGTTCGCGTATCTTATTTATGACACAATAGTTAAATGTATAAAAATAAGTATAGTACATTTTTCTGTTTTTATTAATTAAAAAAAGATACATTCCCTTAAAGGGCCTTGTATAATTTTGTGCTGAAAGGGGGGCCACGGGTCAAATGAGTTTGGGAACCTATGGTGTAGACCCTAGACTAATGAAATTCTGGCCCAGTAAAATGCAATATCTATTTAGCGTATAAATAAATAACATAGCGTTTCTCCTATCAAGGAAAATACCACAACGTATACTTTGTTCCAATAAGTGAGCAAAGTCTTAAACGCATATTATAATAAAATGAACTGCAGAGTTAAGTATCCCTTAAGCATCTTGAGTATTCTGGAACATTCCGCAGAGAAACCTCTACGGATAAATAGCAAAACAGTGCCATTTAAGGCGAGGTGGTGGCAGATGGCTTCCAAGGAATTCAACCGTAGGGTGAAGACTGGGTGAAAGTATGCAATGCCGGGCTAGGGTTAAACAAAGTGGAATATAATTCGTAAGAACAGCATAAAATTTTAAATAAACCAGGACGAATTGAATTCTCGAACAGAACTGAGCCGTATCTTGACTTTTTTGTGGCAACATTGTATTTATTTTGTATTTCAAATAACGAATATCCCTCATTACGAAAACCCTAGCAAAGTGGATGCAAGCGAGAGTCACGGGAACAAGCCCCGTTTACAGCCTTTTTTGTTCCGATTGGAGCCTTATCTCTCTTCCCAACTCCTGCTAGCCCAACAACTATATACACGATAAACGAGTATGACTCTCTATCAAATAAACTATGGATTCGTGTGTTTCACGTAGGTACGTTTTTTTAATAGATGATAAAAAATAATAAAAAATTCATATCGTGTAAAATAAATTATTTACTGACAAATAACAAAATAATTTAAATAACAAATGTTTCTTTCTTTTGATATGTTTGTTCACTAATCACAGTAAAACAGTTTTTCCACTGATCATAATCGTTAGTTTTATTTATTTATTTTAGATGAGCCTCCGTTTAACGTCCCTCGGTCTTACGGTCGTTTGTGAATAATTTGTTTAAACCAGATTTATTAATCCGTATTTTCTGACATAGACACTTAATATATATGAGTGGTTGAGGATAAATGAGAGGGCTTAATTGTACTATAATGAACACGTCAAAATTGATTTGACGCGTTTGTATTTTTGTCAGGCCTTTGAGTTCAAAGAAGCAAGTCGAATTTTCGAGGGGTGCCTAATCAAAACGTTAGAGCTAAAATGTATATAAAATGTATATTGTATTTACATAAAATATATCCTTTTTTTATGAATTTGGTTCTGAAAAAAAATTCCGTTTTCAGTAATTATAAAACATCCAATTTAAATAACACCCATGTCTTCAAAACAATATTCTTGATATTGGTGTTTTTTTTTTCACTATTTTCAAATATACGAGATTTTGCAACGTTATTAAATTGAACTTTAATATCAAATTGAAGAATTAATATTGAGTTAAATATGATAATTATAATTTTTGTTTATTTTGACAGTATCTCTTGAAAACTTGATATTATGGCAATTATACCGTTTCAGCTTAACACCCCCTATAAACACGTTTCGTAGAGTTCGCCATACACAGAAATAATTAATGCTTCCTAGGCTGGGCAAAATTATTCTACCAATCACGTGATCAAAAGGAATAACGCGTTTGTTAAACTATTAAAGATATACAGGAAGGGGATACAAGATCCCATAGAACCCTTTACCAAGAGGTTTAGTCATCAATCAATTGTAGGGGTTTAGAAGAAAAAAGAAATGTAATCCAAGATGATCCCAGATTTGAGAAAGCGAACCGTCATTTGATTCGTAACAAAAAACCATTACGTTAGCGAAGGATCGTAGATTATTTTTAAATCTCTTAAGAAAAGAAGAAATGAAAGTACCTAGCGTTAATTAGCTCAATCCTGTTCAAAGGGCCGTTGTAATTTTCTAAAGAAACACAAAAAAAAGATTTCTCAATTTAGTTTATAAAATTTGTTTTTCAGTTTTTATTTTGAACAACTTTACGAGAAGTAATGACTGAATTCGCATACATTTCTCAATTGTATTATTAAATGATAAAAACATAAATTTAATAATTAAAACATATCCATTATGTATATTTTAAAAATTAAACAAGAAATTTCAATTCGTTAAACACGTATTCTACGTAAACTCTTTAGAGAAATGTTCAAGAAACAAGGATGCGTGGACGTCAGCCAAAAAGAGAGAGCGTCCTGGTTGCTGAATTGTCCTTACTATCAGTGCCCGCAGCCTGCAGACCAGCACTGTTCCAGGTAGAGACCGTCCACAGAGGAGCCTTGCGGAGTCAGACAGCATCACCAACCTTACGCATGAGAGATGAACTCAGGAGAAAGAACAGTTTTTTTAACTACAATATTTTTTATTGACGAAAACGACCAGTAAAAAATCCACGTGTTTCTTAAAGTTTTTTAAAACAGGTTAGGAGAAGAATAATTTAAAATGGTGGTTAAAAAGAGTTTTTATAAATCACTCAAAATGCATAGCTACAAAGTTAGTACTTCTTACATAGAAAAAACCTTTATTGGACATCCTTACACTAATTCTCGTGTGATTCCGTAGTGGGGGGTAATTACACCCTAACACTCGACTCTGTACAGTAATGGAGTCCATTAGGTACCGCTGGACTTAGAAATATGTATGCTGACACGACATATATGACCCACAATGTTGGTCACGCTTGGTACCAGGAAAAAAATGCCACAATTTGCGAGCAGAGACGCTCATTATTTGACAGAGTATGTAATTTGTAAAAATTGCAAAATAATAGAATGGGATTCCTTTACTAATTTAAAATTACTACTAACGCAGAAACAAGACCAGTTAATATGATTTATATACAATCAACAGAATAAACAGACAATAAGTAAAATTTATGGTGATGTTTTATGTAGAAAGTATCATAGTTTTCGTTGTGAATGACATGTCATGACACGTAAGAGCTTTTAGACTAGGATCTCTTTATTTTTTTTAAAGGTATAAAGAACACTGAGGGATCGATCCCACCTCCACCCGCGACTGTTATAGAGTCCTTGGGGACTCTCTGTCAGTCACGCTATTTTATGCAGGACTTAAAATTTTTGCTGTTGCAAATGCATAAGCAAATTGCAGGGCTAAAGTTTCCAAGTGAAGTTAAGTCAAGAGGGCGACAGCATCGATCAAGTAAAAAAAAATCATGATGCCGCCACTCTTACGATCCCTCAGTGTCTCCATATCGAAATTCTCTTTTTTTTTCTTGACAAAAAAAAACAATTAAATATTTCAAAAGATTGATAATATTTTGTTTAAAAAATAAATCATTGGTATTGTTACGTGTTGTAAAGTAGTTCGTATTTCGCCAGGGTGTTTTATACAATAGATCTGTACAGTGACGTCAGGAGCTTTCTTAGCCGTGACTCCCTCTACTGAAATAGGTAATAATTAAGGTGGTTTTAGATAGTCAATTATCTTCTCTCTTGAAATTGTTTGCTTCAGTTCGTGACGTATAATATTATGTAGTTTAAGCTGCTGTCGATTTAATGTGTTATTATATTTTGTTTTGTTTAGCGATTCTACTAATCGGTCTTATAATCAAAATTACTCAAATCAATTATGTTTATAAGTTCCAAGTATGTGTTATGCAAAACAACCGTGTAGATACGAGTTAAGATGAAACTTAAACAAGCATTTGTAAGGATCGAGAATTCTGAACACCTGTCCAAGGTTAGGTTATGTTTTCCTAATTTAGGGACTTTGACCGGCTTGTGGTTTAGTGCTTAGGAAATTAACTAGTTCGGGTTTCATAAAGTCACGTTTCTTCGGGTAAACTATGTAAGACCACAACAAACAAAAAAATATATAACAGTTACGATGTTTTTCTTGAAGTGAAAACTTACGAACTTTGATTACCTAATTAATTTTAGAAGAAAAATCTTTTTTTGCTAATATCTTTTCTTTGGTTTATTACCCTTAATGTCATCATAAGATTACGCTCATTTGACATGTACATAGCTGCTACTATGCAAGGTAAAACATACGTACATAATATATGGATATAATGATCCATAGAAGCTCGCTTTGTAAACCACGTTACTTCCGGTTATCTGAACCAAAGCCTTCTGAATATCAATAATCTGAGCTTTGACTGTTACTCTGTGATATCCAATTACATAAACGTAATGTATGAATGTGTTATTATCATTGACTTGGATTGTTCCTAATTCTGAGGTATGACTTATGGGAGGAGTCTATTATTTATGGTCGTGAATTTTAATATCACTCGAAATAACTAACTAACTAACCCATCACACAATTTCCCCGAAAGGGTAGGCAGAGAGAATAGAACGCCATATTCTGTCCTGGCACACTTCCCTCGCTTCCGTTACATTCATACATTTTCTCTAATGAATTTGGTCAAAATATGTAATAAACAGTTATCGATAGCAAGGAATGTGAGATTTGATATAACAAAGTCGCTTTTAAAAGTTTTGAAATCAATATTTTCATTCATCATTTTTATTTACCACTCTGCTACGAGGCGGCCGTGCATGAGGTCGTGGGTTCGATCCCCGTAGGAGGTCAACATAAAATATTTATTTGAATGTGAATTTCATAGTATTATAACATTTCATGTGTGACAACTTGGACTGGTACTGAAGCGTATGACTGATCATCCTACCTTCATGTAATAAAATGATTAAGATACACTGCACTTGGTGTACCACTGCAGTGCCCTATGCACCATTGGGCGCGGATAAGGGATTGCAGTAGTAGTTGTTGTATTTTTATTTACAAAATTTGCTTACAGAAAAAACGCTATTCTATTATGCTGGTAGTAGTATGCCACGTTTGCATATTCCATTGAGGTAGAAAGAAAAAGACAGACAGACTCGAAGTAAAGCGCTTTCTCTCTCTCTTCGTACGGCGTGACGTCAGACACGATCAGAAAGTCGTTTCACGTTTTCAGGCAAAATAAAAAATGTCAATGTTCAACTTCGTATATCTCGCTTATTTATGAACCAATATAAAAAAATTATCGCATCTGTCGTCTTGTGATTTTTCATTTTGATTAATTAGCTATCAAAAAAAAACTTGATTATGGCCTATTATGGTTATCAAAATTAACTTTTGAACTATGTACCAGTGTACCTGTTTTAAACTTTTACAAGGATTGTAGTAAAATTTTCTACTAGGTGGCGCAAAATTAATCATCCAATTTTGTATTTCAATAACTTTTTTACTAAATTAAAAAAAGTAATGAAAATATTTATTTAAACCTTTACGATTGTTTCTATTTAGTGGAAAAGATGATATCCGTCAAGTGGCTGCCGCCAGTGTTGATACACATTTGTGCCTGTTTTATCGCATTTCCCACGACTTTCCCGCAATATTTCCGGTGATAACTGTTCGCATTCCTGTCGAATATTCTCCTTAAGGGCTGCGATTGTCTGAGGCTTGTTGGCATAAACCCGGGACATCAAGAAGCCCCAAAGAAAGAAGTCTGGGATGGTTAAATCGGGCGATCTTCTAATCGCTAAAACGGGAGATTACGCAACCACGAAACGCTTCCTTCACAATATCCATTGTGGCTCGTGCTGTGTGTGCGGTTGCACCGTTTTGTTGAAACCACATGTTCGCTGTTCACCAAGCCCCGCTCATCCGATTCCGGTAGTAAGAAGTCGTTTATCATGGCCCTGCCCTGTAGCGTTTGCCAGTAACAGTGACCGTAGGATTCGACACAATTATTCCACGCTCTTGCGGAGTATAGCTCTCCATTGCTTGTCTGTTTGTATTCTGCAGCTGTCTAGTTCACAAATGTCAAATATTATGATTGACGTGAGACGCCGTTTGCAAAAATTTGGAAATCTTCCGATAGGGTGATTAATTTTGCGCCACCTTGTATAAATTATTTTTAGTCGGTAAATTCGCAATGCCCTAAAAATATTACTCAGCATTCTAATAATATTTCTCGGCGTCACGATAATATTACTTAGCGTCGCACGAAGTTGCACGGGAACTGCGGCCGATTGCTAAATTTGGAGGCAGCTTTAAAAATTATATGTTACATACTCGTATAATTATGAAAAATCTTTTTTTATTAATGTCGAACTTTCGTTACATTCTGGTAGAGCACACTAGCGCTTCAGTTACCTCCAGATCTAACGGTTGACGTTCAAATTGAACGTGAAATATTTAACCCATCGCATCGCACGTGTCTGGGCGCTATCCGGCAGCAGCGATATGATGCCTCCATTTGTCAGACCAATTAGGGGGCCAAATCTCCCGCCCTCGGCCTCGCTCGGCGAATATCCCTCGGGCCTGGTCCATTATACACGGCCGGTGTAATTAGCTTACTCCCGGATTCCGCCATTTCGCGTGCCGGATTCAAAATGGCCACACTCGATTTGATACTGATTTTAAATGAACTTTCGAAAATCGTTCATCGCTTTGTACAAATCAAAAACGGATAAAGGTGATTTTGAAGTTCCATGGGCGTACTGAAAATATTCAAATATATCATTTAAAATTATTGTTTTGAACTATATTTCGTATTCATTGATAAAAAAAAGCAGCGTATAAATAGTTGATAAAAATAATATTTTTGTGTGCGAAAAACTTATTGAACCTAGTTGTAGTGTATGGCATTGTGTGGGAATTTCATCCAACCAACCTATGAAACATTGAAAAAATAAATACTAATATTAGAACCATATTATAAATGTTGATCAATCACCGATTTCTAATAAGATTTTTACTGTGTCTGTGGTGGAATTAAAATTTATGCATTTTATTACTTTTAAACACAGTATTCGAAACTTCAAATATTACCCACTAATATATATTTGTATAGATTTAAGATTGGATTGGATCTGATATGTTTGCTAATACAGTAGGACGGAAGAAGCTGCACAGAGAGAATATATCACGGGAGTTGAGGAAATAGAAACATCAAGCACTTTAATATCCGACGAACGTGCTTCTAGGAAATGCACAAAAGTTGATGGATCGGGTACGCCACATTACGTCATACGAAGTCTTTACATATTCTATGCTCGTCCTTCTTCCCGTACGAGAGCGGAATAAAACATTTTCTAAATGACATTGAAAACAAAATGGATACCCAATAATTAATATTTTTTATTTTAGTTACGTTTAGTTTAGTTTATACGTTAGAGTGTCATCATAGTTTGTCCGCCTCGTAGCATAGCTTATCTGGCTACCGTGCATGAGGTCGCGGGTTCGATTCCCATAGGCCGTACATGAAATATTTATTTACATGTGATTTTCATATTAATATTTCATGCGTGATACCTTGGACTGGTTCCGCAGCATAAGACTGATCATCTAACCTTCATGAAATAAAATGATCAAGATACACTACACTTGGAGTTACAATGCAGTGCCCTATGCATCATTAGGTGCGGATAAGGGAAAGTACTATTAATAATAGTAGTAGAGTGTCATCAGACGAACGTTGCAATTTTTTAATAGAAAAACATTTGTGTTCTTTTACCTACACACATTTTTCTAATTCGGTACTCTTTTTCTATTGTAATCACTTTACCAGAAAATAGGAAACAAGTAGGCAAAAATATATATAACACTGGATTCAGACAAACTTATATGTCCATATTCCGGTCCAAAATTTCCGAGTTTGTAGAGATAAATAATATTTTTATAAATAGCAAAACATTTATTTGTGTAAAAATGTATATAGAATATCTCGATCTCAACAAACAAAATCTTAAAAAGGCGCTTTCGTTTTCGTTTCGCTTTCACAAGATTTTTTGTACAACATAAGGGTTCTTTTCACAATACGTTTTTAGTGTGAAGCTGTGGTGTTATCGCGATGAAAGTGTTGACTAGTCCTTTATATCTTTTGACATACAACATGAATTCTATCCTTCAGCATAAATCTTCTTTCTGGGGAACAAACTCCCAAATCTTCTAGTTTTCCAGCACATAATGGGTGTAAGTTGGGTCCGAGGGATAATATGACTGTGTTCATTAGGCGGGATTTACCTCTTCTGGGCAAGATGAATTGTCCGGCCGAAGCCGTTAGCAGCTTCCACCAGATTTAGATTTATTACTAAAGATGTCGCGTTTTATTCTATCGGTTTCCATTATCTGCCCTAACCAATTTTCTCAAGCCTGGGTGTTCGTCATGTTATTCCCCTCTTTTATTGGGTGTCCTGTCTTAATTAGATGATTTAAAAAATATATATATAAAATCAAGAGTGGTTTCTTAGTGGGTATGTACGAGTCATTCACGGTAAAATATATACATTTGTATAGAAGCATGCTAGTTCGTATTATGTGAATTTTTAATTTTTTATAGTTTAATCGTAATATTTAAATGTATTATTGATGATACTGCGACACACACATTTATTTTTATTAAGGGACAATAACAGACAGTAATTGGAAATAAAATACGGTGCCAAAAAAATATATAATATGACATAGGTAGACCAATTATCTATCAAAATTGGTCACATTATGCTAAAGTAAATAACTAAAATGTTAGATACATATAGATAAATAATAACAAAAAGATAACAAACATCTTAAAGACTAAAAAAAATTATATTAATAAGAATACGACGCGACGTCTGCACCGATATAGCATTAAAAAATACAAATTATTAGAAAAACAGTTATAATAAAGATAGAGAGAATTAGTAAGAGTATTTAAAATGTTTTAAAATGTTACTATTTTTCAAAAGATACCTTATGTATTCGACATTGCTTGATGATGATAACTTGTCTAAAATTCATTTAAGGAATTTTATCAATTACTTATTTAAAAAAACGGTGCTCGATATTTTTCATAAAAAATAAAAAGATCTGTTGGTTTTTGCAAAATATATCATGTAACTTTTTCGCAGAAAATTATGGATACTAAAGAGTATGTTGTACTGTTTAGCTGCATAAAATGTTTCAGATTGTAATTATTGAAATTTTACATAACCTATAAGTGATTTTAATAGTTTAGTAATAGTAATAGTAATAAACACATAAATATGTTTATCACTCAAATAATTTCGATAGAAAATAAGATAATATTCCTTTGTTGTCAAGGATGGTTGCGCAGAACCAAGTGGTATAAAACAAGTGACTTACTCCTTGTATGGGGGGGGGTTAGCAGGTTGATGGGGATTTAATCTCCCATTATTATTTAAGCCCATGGTATCGATATGACAAAGCACACGGCTGTTTGGATACTGTTCATGTCGCTAACGATATCTCAAATTTACAGCGTCATATTACAATGTCAATTTGAGTTACTATGGAAATTGTTGGGTCCAGTAAATTGAAAGCTTTTGTAGTTGGAGATATTTGATTGGAGATATTTGATGAAATGCACATATAATACATAACGTTGTTATTATATTATACAAGATATTAACTTTGAACTTAAATAATAGCCTGAAGTTGTTTATAATAGGCTGAAATTATATAATTTGAATTGTTACGTACTAGCTTATAATAAATATGTTAAAAAACAATCTGAAAAACAAAATCTATTTTGGCGATCTCGCCGGGAATCGGACCCCGAACCCCCGCATCGTGAATCGAGCGTCTTATCTATTACGCTACGGAGGATTGTTTTATTGCTTATGTACTCTGACGTGGATTTATTTTCTCCTAAAATATTTTCGTTTTCAGAAAAAGTTGAGAAAAACAGTAATCTTATGGCTTGATTTACTGCCGTTTACCAAGAATAGACACGAACAAAACGGTTTTATTTTGTATTTGCTCACATTAAAATTTGTTCATTAAATGATATCTAAACAGAATGTGGTTTCAGAAGCTAGGAAATACACGAACAGTTTCTGAACATCGTCTATAGTGCGACTAATGTAAATGTAAAAATATCGTGACAAAGTCGAATAAATCAATTTATTATCGTTTAGTCACATTTGTAAGAAATGTATTAAGTCCTCGTATCAACATCAGGAATCTAACGGAATCAGAGTAGGTACTTCTTAACAGCACAATATTGCATTAATTTCTGTTTCTTCCGTTTACGATTCCATCTCGCTGCTGTAAAAGTCCCCAGGATTGGTGGTGTAAAGGTGGGTTAAATGATTTACGACAGGAATTTTATGTTCAATATCCTCGGAACAAAGTCATAACCCGACCCGGTGCGAGCAGGGAAAATTGTATATTCCCATTAAACTGACAAGATTCGTCGTGTTAAGGATGCCGCGGACTTGTGACGCCTTCTGTAATGCCTGTGCTTGCTGTTTAAGGAAAGACAATGGCGGCAAATTGTCAACTCATCGAAATTTCCCTAAGAAAGTTTGTCCAAGAGATTAATTACTAAATAAATTGGTGCAATTCAGCATTGAGCGTGTTCTGAAATAAACGCTGACGTTAATTAAACACCAGACGATATTGCTTGATTATTGATTTCTGTGTTTCAAATATCGCAACAGAACCTTAGAATAATTCAACATGAAGATTGTTACTTATCGTAACCAAAGTGAGAGTAACGATATTATGATAGTAGGAGCCGTTTTGATAAACATATAAACAGCAGATCAGCAATATGCCAAAGGAGGGTAATATTTTAATATGCTTTGACGCTAGTACCGACGAGTTAGTAAACATATTATTAGGGGCTTTTCTTAGAATGTATTTAAATTTTTGTGTTGAGAATACAAATAAGCGCTTTCAGTAAAAGTATTGTATATCCTCGGTACCCGTATTGTGTTTTTCTCGTTGCTTGTCATTTGCTTCGCGATATCCCCCACGGCATTAATCTCCTACTTTTTGTGTGCACGGAAGTACATCCGCCGAATAAAGGGACTGCTCGTTACGTAGGCATTAATAATGTGAAAGTTCCTTTGAAGAAATGGTATAACGACTTTTATGAATTGCCACATCAAAGCCTTGCAGAACAGCATAAGCAGTTTCTGGATAACCCGCATGGCTGCGCTATAGTGGAACGACACTTTCTTCCCGAATCGCGTGACGTAAGAGGCCCACTGCGCGCGGTATAATATTCCCTTATCAACGTTTTGGGGTGACTTTTATACGGATTTTCTGTAAACTCACTTCTATCAACCGTCTTGCGTCGTTAAGTTAACGATTTTCTCTAATCGGTTGTGGACTTTAATATATCTCAACTTTGCTAGCGTTATAATTATTAAAATATGCTAGATATTTTATAAATTTACCTGTGATTTCCGATATAAAATTCCGGTAAAATTATAAATATACTAAAATATATTAAACTTTCCATAAAGACCAGATTCAAAAATTAAATGTTAAAAAAGAAAAGTGTCTTATAAAATCAATATTGTCACAAAAAAACAATACATATACTTACCGTATTATGAATTTTAACTGCCATCTGTAATGAAAATCTATTTTTAGATTTAAGTTAGGAAAACTGACTCAAACATTTACATTGTTACAGAAATAGGAACAAATTATATTGAATTATAGATAATATAAATGTATGTAAAAGCATTTTTATAAATTTATCAAATATTGCCTCTACTACAAAAACTATCATTTTTTTACATTTAAGAATAAACACTGATCGCCGAGTTTGGTGAAAATTTTTGTAAAAGACATTAATGTAATAAAGCGAGTAAAACTTTGGTACTTAAAAGGTTCTAAGTATACACCATCACTTTTTCTTCTCTAAAATATTTTTCACACCTTTGCTCGGTACATTTTTTCAAACCCCGAAAGCATGATCGAACATTTTTTATACAAATTTGAAAGCTGGAAGAATCTTGAATTTCAGACAAAACGGAGCTACAGTACTAACGAAAAACGGTTTATGAGGTATATTTGGATGGAAAAAGCTTTTCTCACTCTTACGGGTATTTTTTCCAATACCAAACATAACTAACATAAACGAATACGAACCTGTAATACGTAGGTATATTTTCAGATATATTTTAGGTAGAGTCAGATTCGAACTATTACTGCGAAATAAGCGATTTATCACTCAACTTTATTGCGATCACCAAATAAAATATTGCTAAATGGATTTTTTATTTTTGACGTCTTTTCTAAGGATTCTTTAGTTTTATGGATTCGCGGTGGAGTTTTTCGTAAGTTATTTTATCCTTAACAAGTTGTTTTCTAGGAATTTTATCCTTAACCAGTTATTTTATCCTTAACAAGTTGTTGTAAAGGAATTTACTTTTTTTTGTATGCGGTGGATTAAAAAGTTTTGTGAACCATTCATAAAAAGCTTCACCCTTCATTAGACGTCTGCCAACATTTACAAGTTACAGAGAAGTGAGAAGCAACCAACCTGAGTGTTTTTTTTTTAAATGGAAAAATCTAAGTTTCTTGTTCTGATTAAACATTATTATTTACGTAAGAAAATGATGACGGAGACCAAAGACAAGCTAAATAAGTATTATCCGTACTGTGCGTAGATTTTCACGGTCGTTTTTATTTCTATTTGTGTTGTTTTTTGGGATTATCCGTGTTGTGTTTTTTCTCCTCTCCGACGTTTCGGCGACCGTTGCAGGCGCCATCTTCAGGGTAAAGTATACTTCAATGTTCAAACGCGGAAAAAAAATCCATGATATTATTATCAAGCTAGCTGAGACCGCACAGATATCGCATGGCAGTGTGTTTAATATCGTTCATTACATTTTGGGTATGAAGACGCTCTGCGCGCGAAAATCATATGAATGTACGCGAAAACGCGTAAATATTTTTTTGACGTGATAACGTCTAATAAATCGATGAACGTCGGCTGCACACACGAAAAAGCATGACTCGTTGTCCGTTCCGCCTGAGCCGAGTGTGCAAGCGAGAGCGCGGAACAAGCGATAGAGAGGCACGATCGGCCTAGTGTTTGTGACGCATCTATCTCTCTTCCACTCCATCGGCCGATGCGTCCGAGTTGAAGGGAGACAGCAGCAGCACACAAGCTACAAAGTGAAAGTGAAATTAACGAGTGCAAAAAAATGATAATTTATGGAAAAAAAATAATTTTCAAATAACTCCTGCTTTGTATTATACAAAATAATGATAATTCAGTCATAATAATTCAATTCAATTCATAAAACTATGCTATTTTTCATCAATGTTTTTTTTATGTAATAAATTGACAAATTGTTAAGGGTTAATATTTTTTACTTTTCCTCATCTTGGTTTTTAAAAAACAATTTTAGGTTTTAAAAAAACTCTTTTACGAAGAAAAACATTGTGCTAGGAAAATACTGACACTCAAAAGGATTTTTCTGTTCAAATATTTTTAATAAACATTGAAGTAATTAAAAACTATTTAAATGGATAAAGAAGCAGCTTCTCAGAATCCACAATAAAGAACAAAAGTTGGTTGGAGTTAATTACAAACTGAAGCTTATTTAAAATCTTTACTTTGCATCCACTACTGACTACAGAAGTTTGCGTGTTTTTTGTAGGAAAAAAAAGTGATGTTTTTTGTCGAACGTGCTTTGAGAACATGGAAACTTTTGCTTGGCAGGTTGTTTTTAATTAACGAAGATGCTTGCTTGTTTATTTGAATGTCTTAAAACTTTTGGTAAGATTTACATTTAAGAAATTATATTAAACTACTTTTCAAGATAAGTTAAAAAGACGGTCTTGTTGTCTGTTTAATTCTAAACCTTCCTTTCATGTTGTCATAAAACTTTTAAACTCAAATAAAATCACGTAGTATAAGATAGCACAAAATTATTTTTGGTACTTTTTTGCAAGTTCTGATTTTATTATGTTTTCTGCTTGTAAAACATGGTATAAACTAGTTTCGTAATATATATTATTGATATCCCAACAGAGACAGAGAAACTCTGGATACGAATGTGGGTTATCTAGGCGTTTACCTTACCTACACTAATAAAAGATGATTGAAAAAAAACATGCTTTGCAATCTTCTCAACAGATGAGACCAGCATAAAAAAATTCTGTAATGCGGAACGACGAAGACGATTTTAATATATAGTAGTTCCAAAAATTTGTCATATATGGTTATCAGATGATGGGCGGAATGGGGAATGTTGTAGTACGTCAAGTGGCCACTTAACCCAGCCAATGACAGATCATAAGCCCTGTAAACACCTAGATAACCCACATTCGTTTCCAGAGTTTCTCTGTCTCTGTTGGGATATGAATTATATCTGATATCAGCCCAGCATGGGTATAATCCAGTAATTTGTCTACAAGTATTTGTATTCATTTCAAAAATGTTGTTTAGTTTAGGATTAATAAAAAATGGTCGATCAAAAAGCGTATAGATTTACATATTTATGACCAATACATTTATGTAGTTGTGATTTTAACTATGACTTCAGTTACCTTACGTGGATAATAAAAACTTGTAAAAATGTAATATACATATTTATTTAAAATATTTAGTTACAAATTGCTTACCTAATGGCTAAGTTGCTGGACTCTCGCCACAGAGGTTTCGGTTTCCCGGGTGATTTAAAAAATAAAATCTTGGTATTATTATTATTATTACAAGCGGGTTAAACTGATTTTACAAATGAAACAAGGCAGTTACGAACTTTATTTCATGTTCCCTTGGGTTTTAACAGTTTTTACAGTATGCTACGTAATATAAATATTCAACTAAGAAAAATAATACTTCGCGCTAAAATCTCACGGTTCGTTTATTTGTGAAAAGGTATAATAGAAATCTTGATTAAACGGTCCCTGCCAAGCGCTCTTAAATGAAAAATTGATTTCCAATACTATCGTAAAAAGGAAGCTGAGCATAATTTTATATCTCTTATTAAAAATTTCAAACTTCAGAAAGAAGGAAGGTTTTGAAGCGTAACCGTAACCACCATTGCAGAAGAGACAGTGATTATTTTTCCTCGATATTGTTCTGTAACTTTCCTTAATAAGTCGAACTCGTTAAAACTTTTAAAACTCGAGGAAATTTCAGCTAGTGTTATTGAATTAAAAAGGAATGAAAAAAGTTCCCAGACATTATTTATCCTGCCGTATTTTTTATTGTTTGAATCTTTTTCAAAGAGGTGCTCCATTTGTCATAAGGAAACATATTCCGAGCTTTCATATCCAGCAATAGCAAAATACGAATAGAGCACAAAATACGAATAGAGCCTTATTTCACTCAGGGTCGGTTGTTTGCTTAGGAGTAAGTCAAAGTTCTCACTCCTGACCTTAGTTTAAAATAACCACGAGTTAAAGTATGATTTAGATTAGAGTAACTTGAGTATTGAAGTTACTCTAGTCAATCTAAAGATTATAGGTTAGATATTTCTATTACTCAAATTTTACCGTTTTTACACTTTTGTTACAAATTTTAATTTGCTTGAATATTAATCAATGCTAAATCTACTTCTGAAAATAATGTGTTGAGAAAACAGCTGTTGAGAAGCTATTTTAAAATAATAGACGTATACTTTCTAAGGCCGGCCACTAGACAGTAACTTTTTTTGGAATTATTTCAAACAGTTTCAGAATACGTGCTTAGGGCAATAAATATATTTTTTTCAAATAATTATGTGCCCTTGAGGTGATTTCTCGTGGAAACGGCGCTTTATAATTCATTATATTATTATTATCATATCTAGCAGGTCGGGACATGGAAGCTACAAACTGTCCAACTGTATATTGTATGTTGAATAAATAAATAAATAAGTATATAATAATCATTATTGATAACAGTTATTTCAAAGTTAAAAAATGCACTGTAAAGGCGAAACAGCTATCACAGAATAAATAATATACGGTAGAAAAAGTCTACTTTGATTTGAAAAAATGGTTGGGGTAAACAAAGGGGTGGGGTGTTCCAAAACTCCTTTTCATATCCCATAGACTAATATTTTCTAACAATTTTTTTTTTGTAACATCATTGTTATACAAGCGCCTACCAAACTAAACTGCAAATAGAGTTCGAGTTGTCAGACGGCTCTGTTTCTGGTTGTTGGAAGATATTGCTTTTTAGCAATAAACCCGCCAGTTTACGCTATTGTACAAGAAATTAATAAAATAAAATAAAACGGTGTTTAACATTAGATTTTTTCACTTATACCTCTGATCAAACAACTGCCCCTTCTTAAAAAAAACCTCTTATTCTATTCTTCCCTGCCAAACGATATAAATATTGCCTCAGTGAAATATTTTATGCCACAAATAATACGATTTTTCCTGAGCAGAAACTGTGAGATATTGTCGCCATAAATTACTTGATGTTTCGATGTTTTATGACAAATTATAAGGACATTACTATACACTTAGAAGGGAGACTATAACGGGTATTTGGGTATTTTCCGTATTCTGAACAGATGACGTTTTTTGGAGATCCTGGATTGATGTGTTCTGTTTATCATAAGCGACGGAAGGTACAAAAAGAATTTTGATAGATATGTAAAACAAAGTATACGTAATAAAATAGAGATTATATTTGACCCAAATCCATGAAAGTAGATAACCATACGAAGCATACTACATGCTTTTTAAACGTAGGTAAAAATTATTTCAAGAAATCTTTCCAGTAATATATTCCTAATATTTGCTTTAACATAGATGGTTGTTTGGCTTATTGAATTATTTCGAAATGTATAAATTTTAAGGAACAAAATGTTCCACAGGAATGTATTTGTTTCAAACACTTTTCTTCAACGACAGTATTTATAATAATAAAAGTACTTGCTGTGTGGGTCGTACCTCCCTACAAAATTTTCGCTTTGAATTTTCTGTATGCTCGCTTGGTTACTGAGATTAAATTGCAAGAAATTTTATGAAGCAAAAAAACACAGGCGACATCTGACGGTCGTGGTTAGTTTGGCATCCTTTTGGGGGTATTTACAACACCTACTCAGTTTCAGATTATTAGAATATTTACACATACAATTCTTAGCTAACTATTTTTGTTTTATGAATATTGTACATTTATTTTAAAAAATACATGAAAAATACTGTTCTTTTTCAAACTTGTAATAAAATCATTGTTTTATTTTTATGTAAGGTAAAAAACGTCTTTTTCGTCGACGAAGAGATTTTATTTTATTAAACACGTAGAATTATCAACAATTTATTCACTATCATGTGAAAAAAAAGTTGTGGTGTTCACGTACAGATATATTAAAATTTTGTCAGAAATATTAAAATATATTAATATTTTTAGACAGTTTTTTTAATAATTCAATCGTGTTTCATTAAGTTCTGCATTCAGAAGAGTTTATAATATATTTGCTTCAATCATTCTCAAAAAAAAATTACTATTCATTTAAAGCGGGACTAATAAATAGATTTAAAACATTTTACTCTGTTTTTAAAACTCGTATTTTCGCAAAAAACAACGTTCAATCATCCTTGAAACTATAAAAACGTCTAAATTCATAATGTTGAACAGCTAGCTGGAAGGCTCGAGAAATGTGTAATGTAATAATATATTATGATCCCCTGACACTTCAACTAGCTGCCTACAAGCATCACAAGGATAAATAGCCCAAATATACGAAGAAGTAAGGTTCGGCGTCAGCGTTGTGTGAAACAATGCTTAGACTTAAAATATACACCGTACTGTCGCTATCTATGTACATACACATGTGCTTATGTAGAATAACTTATTTAAACTCCTTTTTTTAACAAAAGAAACATGCTTTAAATAGCCAAAGGGCGTGGGGACAAAATAAATTTTTTCCCCATGTTTTTCGTTTTTAAACAGCCAAAAAACTAAAATATTTTTTTGTCCCTTAAAGGGGTTTTAGCTTCTTGACTTGGGGTTAGTTTTCCCTAAATATTTTTAATTTGGGGATTTTTTTCGCTTTTTGGGGTTTTTTTTTTTTTTGTTTTTTTTTTTTTGGTTTTTTTTTTTCCTTTTTTTTTTTTTTTTTTTTTTTTTTTTTTTTTTTTTTTTTTTTTTTTTTTTTGGGGGGGTTTTTTTCCTTTTTTTTTTAATTTTTTTTTTTTTTTTTTTTTTATTTTTTTTGGGGGGTTTTTTTTTTTTTTTTTTTTTTTGGGTTTTTTGGGGGGGGGGTTTTTTTTTTTTTTTCCCCCGGGGGGGGGTTTTTTTTTATTTTTTTTTTTTTTTTTTTTTTTTTTTTTTAAATTTTTTTTTTTTTGGGGGGGCCCTTTTTTTTTTTTTGGGGGGAAAAAATTTTTTTTTTTTTTTTTGGGGGGGGGTTTTTGGGGGTTTTTTTTTTCCCGGGGGGTTTTTTTTTTTTTTTTTTTTTTGGGGGTTTTTTTTTTTTTTGGGGGGTTTTTTTTTTTTTTTTTCTTTTTTTTTTTTTTTTTTTTTTTTTTTGGTTTTTTTTTTCCCCTTTTTTAAAAATTTAAAAAAAAAAATTTTTTTAATTTTTAAAAATTTAAAAAAAAATTTTGAAAAATTTTTAATTTTTTTTAAAAAAAAGGGTTTTTTTTAAAAAAAATTTTAAAAAAAAATTTTAAAAATTTTTTTTTTTTTTTTTTAAAAAAAACCCCCTTTTTTAAAAAATTTTTTAAAAAAAATTTTAAAAAAAAAAAAAAATTTAAAAGTTTTTTTAAAAAATTTTGGAAAATTCCAAATTTTTTTAAAACCCAAAAAAAAATTTTGGGGGGTTTAAAAAATTTTTTAAAAAAAAAAAAAAAGGGGGTTTTTTTTCCGAATTATGACTCGAAATACAGTCATATAACTCAGAATACGCATTGCTTAAATTTTTGGACTAATCGTGTCCACGTCGTGTGTCGTCGATTAAAGAGATAAACTTGACAGAGCAAACCAACTTTACGCTAATGCGAATATAATAATTATGTACTGGCCCACTTCCAAGAAAACTCCCGATAAAAGGACCAAGAATTTGTCAAGCGCTTCTCCAGAGATCATTTTGTATATAATGATTAAAGGAAGTGGAAAATTTTACTAAAAATGGGTAAAATAAAATATGTTCTCAGTAAAAATAATACAAATATGTTTAGGTACTGATTAGAGGTAATATTTTTTTTTATAGTAACTGTTTATAAAAGTGATTATTTTTATGAAATGGTGCCCTTTTTTATAGAGAAATTCGTTTTTAGCATTTGAAAAAATCCTATTAAAAAATATTTTACTCGTCTAATTATTATTATTGATATTATGCCGATTTGGCTCCTAGTTATCAAATAAATTGTTTAAAAAAAGTTTAAATTTTTTCTTGGTATCTAACAGAAAAACTAATTTTCACAATTAACGTCCAAGTTTTCAGAATGTTTTAAACTGAATTTGAAAAAATAAATAAAGTTATAATAGTCTTATTTAAATAATAATAAATCCGCCGTTATTATTTTACTGTTTTCTCCCCTGTCTGCTATCCAAAAGACATAAATTTTCTGTGGATGTATTATTATATATTTATCTACAAATCTTCTCATTTCGTTTTTGGGTAATTCCCTTGTTGAAGGGAACGACAGTTCAAAAAAATAATATGGTGGTACAGAATTATGACGTCTAAATACAGTCATTTAAATTTTTCCCTAAATTTTCCCAAAAAAACACTGGGCATGGGAATTAAAAACAAAAAAAATTCCAAAAAAATTTTTTTAAAAAAAAAAAACCCCCCCTTTTTTGGGGAAAAAAAAAAAAGGGGTTTTTAAAATTCTTTTTTAAAAAAAACCAAAAAACCCCTTTTTTTTTTTTTTTTTAAAAAATTTTTTTTTTTTTTTCCCCCCCCCCCCAAAAAGCCCCAACCCCCAAAAAACCCAAAAAAAAAAGGGGAAAAAAGGGTTTCGAAAAAAATTTTCCCCCCCCCCCCAAAATTTTTTTTTTAAAAAAAAAATTTTAAATTTATTTGAAAAAAAATAAAAAAAAAATTTACTATTTTTATGATAATTTGTAAAAGGGTTATTTGGAAAGGAAAATTTTTGGATTGATTAAATTTGTTTAAAAAATAAATGAATGATTATGTTTTAGGTTTTTTTGGTTAATTTTTTTTTGGGTAAAAAAAATTGAAAATTATTTTTACGAAAAACCACATACGTGGTAGTAAAGTGCGCTATTCACTACACCACGAGGCGGATAAAAAAACTTAAGTCTATGTTTTTTTATTAATTGATTCGCTCTGCCGAGAAACGGAGAGATCGTTAGTTAGTTAGTTAAAAAAGTGATAATTTGGTTTGAAAAAAGCAACTTAAAAATCCATTTTGTCATTGGAATATTTGAGTAAGTATTAAATTATTACTTTTTTTATTTACATCGAATATATATTTATATTTGTCAAAATATGTTTTGACTCAACACATATCTGAAATAAAATTAGATCACACTTATACAATACTAGATTCACATCCATGGAGGGATTAATTGTGCCCAAAACTAAAAATTAAGTTCGGTCAGAGAACACTTCAGAATTTTAATTCCAAAAAGTATTTAACTATGTTGCCCTATGGAATTTATATCGTGTAATAATGTTAATAAACTTATTTCTATTTAAGGGTTTGGTTGGAAGATAAACTTCTTTTATATTGATGCACCATAATTTTATTATTTTAATTGATTTTCACCATATGCATTATCTCTTTTCCCTTTTATGTATATTTTGCTAACTTTTTTATTTATTTTAGCTTTGAAGAAAGATTTTTTGCAAGAGAAGAAGAAGAAAGACCTTTTCCAGTCCAATGAACAGAAAAATAAGTAGTTTTCCTGTTACTGGACAGAAATGTCTCTAACGTGCAATGCCAATTGCTAAGGATAACAATGTGAATGTTATCAAAAAGGATCTCTCCTATTTTAATTACAACTGAGACAAAAATTTTAAATGATGAAATTAATGAAAAATTACTCAGGTACCTACTTATTTATGCGAAGCACCAATTTAAATAAATATTTTGTATTGACCTCGTCGGGAATCAAACCCACAACCTCATGAACCGTAGCCTAATGCGAGGCGAACACTAATTAGCCAGTCTTAAAACAATTAATCAGTACCGGCAGATAATATTCCGTAATTTGTAAATGAACGCATTCAAAATGCATTTTGCACCAAAAACATTCGACTAACTATATCATGCATAGTGGTAAATAACTGTGGTAGTTTTCTAATAAAATATAATTGTGGCTTTATAAAATTTTATCCTAGTAAATTAAATTAATGCAGTTGAAAATAAAGCACACAAAATAAACACTGGTGGTTCAGAATTCAAATAAGTAGATGACGCGATTAAATTTATCGCTTTGTGCTATTATTAGGTATTCAGTGTTTTTTAATGATTCACCAATAATAACTTTCATCATCATTATCATCATACCATATCCGCTCCATATGTGGAGCATATGGATTCCACAAACTGCGTCCAGGACAATTAAAAAAAAAATTATGTGGTTTTTCATTGCAAACCGTTCAAATTTTTTTAAATATTAACCTCCAAAAATTACCCAAAAAACTTATTGTACTTTTTTATTTACCAAAATTTGTTGGATTTTTATTGAACTTAAATTTACAGAAACTTGTAAATTAGTGATGATTGCGTCATAAACGCGTAAAATAAAATTGCGAGCAAATTGTCAGAAGAATTCTGAATAATGCCAACATTAGCATATTGAATACTTAAAACGGTATCGAGCAAAAATTTGCATCGCTATTATAAATTTTCCCGCTACCAATTAAGTATGCTAGGAAATGTTGAAAGAATATTTAAGATTCTTTTCTACAAGAACTCTTTTACGCTTTTTAACCCCAATCTGAATAAAGATAAGTTTTTAAAAGTTTTATTTGGAGTATTTTAAATATTTTCGCAGCGTAGCCAGTGGACTTTATTTAGAAATTCTTTGAGGTAAGTAATACTTATTTATTTTCCATTAAAAATATTTAAAGAAAATGAAAAATTCTTATAAAATTAAACAACTTTTGTTTTAAACTACTTTTTTATTTATAAAAATGGTTGTTTTAATTTTATAATTATGGAAAACTACAAGAGTTTTTTTTTTTTTTTTTTTTTTAAATAGATAAAAGAAACATTTGAGTTCTTATGATAAACTCAAATATTTCCTTTTCGGGCTGCTTTCAAATAGTTGGAAATAACTGTGTCAGAAAGCAGGAAACGAGTTGTGCTGGAGTGGGATTCGAACCTAGAGATTCTAATCCGGAATCCCCGAATCTACCACTAGACCACAACCCAGTTAATTTGAAAAATTATTATTTAATGGATTTTTAAAAATTTCTCAACGAAATTTAGGTATCATAATATTTTATCATAGTTTTATTTCAATATAAAAACATTTGTACATAGTATAAAGCCTTCAAAAAAAATCTTTTCAGCGTAGCGCAACTATGATTGCAAGTGTAAAAAACTTTATTTTTTTAACACGTGAAACAAAGTTCTTTTCTAGCAAATTAAGGTAAAGTCAGTGTTTCTTTTTACTAACACTCGTGGTAAACGCTAGCTCTTGGCAACTGTTACAATAGTGAAGTTGTAATTAACATTTGACTTCCGCTGCAACTGAGAGCTGAACACTGAACATACTACCCATTGATTGTAAGACTAAAAGCCTCTAGCAAACACCATGGGAACACGAGTACGATTTACCATAAAGCCCTATTAAACTGAATACCTACCTAACGAGCCAAGTCTACTAGAAATAATAATGGAGGATAAGTTGGTGATTTGGGTGATTGGAATCGGACATTGATTTCATTCTCTAGAGTATCTATCGAAACCGTGCCATAATTCTCTTAGGGCTACCTACCTGAGAAATTTAACAAATAGTTAATCTTAGCGCGTTACGTAAAACAGTTAAAAATAATCTTAACATTTTGAGTATTTCCAAATACTGGACCAAACATTTTATCTTTTCCCTGTTTCCAAACACGAATCTGTAATTTTTCAATGACGGGAGTAGGTACATAAATTTTTTATATCTCTTCATTTATAAAGACTTTGGAAGAAAGCTTCTTCATCTATGTAAATATATAAAAAGTTGAAAAATAATCTTTTTTATATAAATTAATATGAAAATTCATACATAACATTTTAAAATTATTAACCACTTTATTACATTTGAAAAAAATGTTTTTACGACGCTTTTGATAAATTCAAATGTTTTTTTTTACGAGATATACAGCAATGTTCCGTCTTATTATTGTTCAATTATCCTCTACATAAAGGAAGCAATTTGATTAATTCTAGGAAAATCTGTATTAAGCTTAGCCATGAGCAAAACAATTTACTTTTGATTTCTAAGAAACTTTGGAGTTATTTTGATAAATGTTAGGAATCAAAATAATGTATCACTATAATACGCGCCCTTTTCATTTAATTTACGTAAATTTTAGTAATAAAATAAATATAACATTAAAATTTTTGATAAATTAATATGAATTGCTTCAAAACACTTTGTTTAACTCCTCTTTTTAATAAAAATACTACGTAATTTTTTCCATGACATGAAAACTTATATTTTTATTACTATGCGTGGGTGTTTCTTCAAACTTGTTAACAAATTATAAATCTATTTAGTGGAGTCATCTCCAATAACAAGGGTTATGCAGACACCGTAAAATCCTACGAACCACAACTAGGTGTCCAACTGACTTATAAGGGTTTGTAAGGTCCTGAAATTAACATTATTATACCCTGCTGAAGGCACTTATTAAAGAAATATAAAGCCCCACTATTTAAATCCCTTATTTATATGAATGTTTTTGGATGCAGGTGCGTGGTTTATTTGGCAAGAATAAAAGTTATTTTAATGCACGATGATAGTCGAGAGGGTTAGTTGTCACGAAATCTTAAAAGTTATAATCTTGATACCAAAGAACGCGTTTGTTAAGCTTAATTGTAAAAAGGAAAAACTTGAAAATTTTATGTAATAAGCATTTTTAAGATTTCATTTAAAAAACGATATTTAAAAATAGTACCAACATATAGCTCAAATAGCGTGGATTATAAGACCAAGTATTATATCTGTATAAGCATAAATATGTGTACTTACGGCTGTCAAACATTGATACCTTTTTTTTGGCATTGGCATGACTATTTAAATTTGTACGAGCAAAATTTCTCTTTTTTTTGTCATTAATTTTCAGAATGCTAAAGCAACATCACCGAATTCGGCAATCCTAAAATTTATAATACACTTTTCTGAAGATGTATGAATGTGGAGGAAGCAAAGGAAGTGTGCCAGAACAGCGTGGTTGGCGTTCTATCCTCTCTGCCTACCCCTTCGGGGAAAAAGCGTGATGGTTAGTTATTTAGTTTTTAATTAATTTACCATTTATAATTTAGTTAAAATTATTTAACATACCAACATGCGTGATGTCAAACAGAAAAAAACACGAATTACTCAAATGGCTACAAAATATTACTTATATGAATCTAACTTTACTTTGAGGGCATAGTCGCAATTTTCTTAGTAAAATGACGAAGGAAAATAAATTAAATTATTTAAAAAAAAATTGAGGTTTTTACAAACCCCTGTGTGTACTGTTACGTTCCCTTGTTTGTGTACTGACGTAGAATTTTAAGCATCTTATAAATTCCGCATGCATTTATATGTGTACATTGAAGGAAATTTTATGTTTTCTGAATAGCAACCCAAAAACTTGGTGACCCTTCAGTTTACTATTCTCTAGGGAATGATCTTCCAAGATGTGAAATCAAATCATCCAGGCGGTAAGAGGGCAGTTCCAATTCAGAAGGACAACAACGGGACAGCTTTTGGCAAGGGATATCCATATCTATCCTACTATATAATAATTTGCTGGGATATTTGCCCGGGAAAAGTTATGAGGCGCCTCAAAGGCAAACTCGATTCGCAAACATAAAATTGTACCGTTTCATTTATGTAAAGGGATCTTTGGAAACGGAAATTGAGTTATACTAGTGAATTTGACAAATTGAAGTCAGCCCAATTTTTTTTACAATAAGTTCACCAATTTAGTTTTATTTAGTAGTTTTTTAGTATTTTTTAGGAACCCAGAACATTAAAAATGTACTAAGGGTTTTTTTTAAAAAGGACTTTTGTAAAAATATGTTGTAAAGAATGTGGAGATGTTTACTAAGGAAATAAAAGTTTTTTCAGTATATTTGAACTATTTGCACAAAAACCAGTTTTAAGCCGCAATTATTAGAGCCACGCCGCGTGTCGCAATGCGTGGGTTTGGAATCGATTTCATACATTTAGCATGAAAATGATTATATTAGACATGTCCCGCGTGTCGCCGACCGATCTGACGCCACGCAGATCACTCGATTTCGATCGGCCGGCGTGGCGACACGCGGCGTGGCTCTAGTATAATTGCGGCTTTATACTGACGAATAAAATATACATTACATATATAAAAATATATATTTTAGATCTTCATAAATCAACAACGTCTGCTTCTTAAATCCATTTTTATTGTGTGTATATTCCTATACCTGCTTACACTGTGAAACATATTAAATAAAATACATTCAAGCTAGCTATCGGCCGCCAGCTACCGTTCTCCTAAATATAGCGTCTACGTTCCATAGTTCGTTAGCCAGTGTAGTGTTCAAAATATAAAGGAGCCTTATAATTAATGTGGGTGGTGCATTGATTTATAAAACATGCGTTTTTTTTGTCATATTCCTGACTGCAAAGTTAATTTTACGGAATGACTTAAGTAAACTTACAGTAAAGCGACCTTGAATATCAGTGGTAAATGAATTTAGACACTTTATCGATTGCCTTGTTGAAATTCCATAAGCGTTTGAAGATCGACGTGTGAGCTTAAAGACATGATTGAGTTAGTGTCGGAGTTACGAAAGTCAGAAAATTTTACTTATCACTTATTGAAACACCTTCGTAAGGTTTTTCCAGAAAGAAAAAGTTGTGTCATTCACACTTTTTTACTGTAGTTGCCTTTAAAAGAGAAAATTATTTTTGCGTTTGACACTTAGTTTACAATATTTAAAAAAAATGGTATTTGTTTTTTGGTTATCTCGTGTCTTGAAAATATACTGTTTGAAATGAATTCTAAATAAAAATTAACCATCATTATTTAATTATGCTCTTAGCATTTGCATCCCCAAGAAGAGAGAAAAGTAGGAAATCGCCATTCATTTAAATTAAAAAAAAAGGTATGATGTTATTTCACTATGGCATCCACGGTCAAGAAACTGTAATAACAAGGTGTAGGGTGTGTTAATTTTTTAGATGGTGAAAATTTTATTTTGACACAGGTTGAAAACTTAAAATAAATCGGCATTTAGATTTCAATTTTAACGAAAATTTATAAAAAACACTGTCAACTTATTTATGCTTTGTTTTGGTCCTGTTTGACATATTTTAACTAACTAACTAACTAACCATCACGCCATTTCGCCGTAGGGGTAAGCAGAGCACTTGTAAAAACTGCATTGTAACACTTATTTATCATCCATTACAATAGCTAAGTGGAACCGAATATTCTTACGTGAATGATTAAAAGTTAAGTAAGCACGAACCTTTTTTTTAAAAATAAAAGTATATTAAACAACGATGTTTAATAACATTTTGAATGTGTACAAATACTAAATTACTGGATTATATTCATGATGGGCTAATATATAAATATTATTGATACCCCAACAGACACAGAGAAACTCTGGAAACGAATGTGGATTATCTAGGCGTTTACAGGACTTAAGATCTGTCATTGGCTGGGTTAAGTGGCCACTTGATGTATTATAACATTCCCCATTCCGCCCTTCATTAGATAACCGAATTTGGAAGAACATTTTTCAACATTTTTTGTATTTTTTTCTCACTGGTGACATCTGTTGAGAAAGAAAAGTCCTAGAAACGCCTAGATAATCCACATTCGTTTCCAGAGTTTCTCTGTCTATTGGTATATCAATAATGATGTTTAACTTAAAATGCCGATGTTTTAGAAAAAATACTTTTATTCAATTGACTAGTTCAAAAATATTATTAAAACAAACTATCAAGAAAAATAACGAGCAAAAGAAGAAATTCTAAGACTACCTGATTTCCTGACTATAATATAATGATACTGTCAGTACGACCGATATAAAAAAATTAAGGAATGAATACCTCCTCATATTTGGTTATTTATTCACGGCGGAGCATAAATAACACAAGTCAATAAAAACTGGAAATCAAACGGCAAAACGTATTACAACCCAAATATTAGAACCGAATCCTTTGATCAAGAATCAAATTAAGTAACAAAATGGGCAAAACCAAAAAGTTGTTTATCGAGTTACCCTTTGGCTCAAACGATGGCAGAACCAATAAAGACAGTGAATCGCGGATATCCAGTGTCGACAATAATGCAATATGCGTCCAACTATACTGACTTCCTGACCAAGAGGGCAGTATGTCAATAAAATTAATAATTTAATTAATTTACAATAAATAACATTATTTACTAAACTTATAGTAAAAAGCCTGAATAATTCATGAAAAAAAAAATGAACGTGGGAGATGAAAAAGAAGTGTGTAAGGACAGAGGGTGTGGCGTTCTATCCTCTCTGCCTACCTTATCGGGGACATAAACTATAAATGTCTCCCAAACAATACTTGCCTTTTTTACAAGGTGTTTCCGGCGTCCTGGACGTCTTGACAATTAGCCGGCAGTTTACGTCATAACTACGTTAAGTGGACCTGATTAGAGAAGGCTCCCAGGAATTTAACTTTGAAGACAGTTTGTGGAAACTGCATGCTCTATAGCAGATACAGAATGATGTAATGTTAAATGGCGCTCAAAGGTCTGTTTGTAAGCTTCATTTTATTGATTGAATCGGCATTTACTTTGTTAAACTTCATACTGAATTGTGATTCAATAAAAGCTTTGTTATAAGTATTACTTTTTTTAATCTATAGAAAGAGAATTTTGGGAGAACAGTTCTCCCATCGAATTTCAGGTTCTCTCTTCGAAACCCGGTAGTTTAGAATATCAAGTAACACGTATAATATAGTTTTTATTAAATCATAATTCATAATGTTAACTTAAATTATTTTCATGTTGAAAGCGCATTTCTTTATCGTATTTGTCCATTGACGGGTAACTTAATTATTTTCCTGATAACTGTCGTTAATTACCCGGTCAATAGAGCCAAATTTGCACAAAGGATGTCAATAAATCAGGTAAACAAAATAAAGGCGGCTTGGAAACTTTACTTTGACAGGTCGTCTCAGTTTTCTTAAAGTTTGGACACTTCTATTTAATGGAGGGGGTTAAAAATTGCTCCTTAAAGTAATTAAATGGATTACAGTTTCTAATCCCTGATTATTGCACCTTGGAATAAAAGTCTCTATTTTCACGGTGTTTCACTTTGTTCTTAATATTTGATATAAAAAATGCTAGGTTGATGATTTAACTTGGTTGAAAAAAAAAAGTTACTCAAGCATATTTCCCGCCAAAAATGAAGAAGTGTCGTTTCGTTATGGGAAGATGTTTTGTGATATAATCGACTCTCTCAAAAAAAATTATTTCGGATCATTTTTGCAGTTTGTTCTGGTTGGGTAAAATATCTTCAATTGCTTCAAAAATGTAATTTGCGAATTAGACGTAGTTAATTAACATAATTAGACGACAAAGTACGTCAAGTACTTGAAAGTAGTAATGTGAAAAGTCGGAATAATCGGCGTATGTGCATGAGAAGATGTATGAATGTAGAGGAAGCAAAGGAAATCTGTCAGGACAGAGTGGTATGGCGTTCCATCCTCGCTGCCTACCCCTACGGGGAAATGGCGTGATGGTCAGTTAGTTAGAGTAAAGTAAAATTATTGTACATACATATATGTAGGCAAAGTAGGTGGATCGTCCTATCTTCAAGTAAATAATTATTAAGATACACTGCGCTACGTGGGTCGATGTAATTGGGTTCTTTCAGATAGCATGAATATCCTTAAAAAACGTTATAAATATTTAAAGTATATTTTTACAATTATCAAAAATGTTGTTTTCATTTATAAATGTATGTTTCAAAAACACGAAATTACGAATGACTTTTAACACCCGTTATTGGCTAATGACGTCATACCCGTCCATTATGAAAGGCGGGAAATTCATTACGAAGTGAGCGCTCATATTGATGTGACGTCACACCGCATGCGCGCCAAATGGAGGATTTTGCGAGCGATTTGAAAAAGCGCTATTTCAACCCGCGCTAGAAAATTCATAACATCGTAAAAATTAAAAAAAAATTCCCTTGATATTGTTATTTTTCAAAAATTTTTTTGAAATAAAAAATCGATAAGAACCCAATTATGTAGCTATGCGTTACGCCATTAGGTGCAGGTAAGGGGAAGGAATGAAAGAAATATACTACTAACAGTATGGGAAAAATGATTAATTATTTGTTATGCGCATTAACTGAATTTGAAATGGCAGACGGAAGATCAAAAATAGAATAACGCTTTTGGTTATAACGATAGCAGTATGTAGAGTAACACGGGGTGTATTTGTGTTTCGGGAATGGATGACAAAGTAGAAACTTCTACTCGACTGTAGTGGACCAGAGAGCACAATTAGTCGGCTTTACGAGCCACTGAACAGTTGCCAACACAAATAAGGTTTGTCGCGAACTATTATTGGTATTTCCAACACCTTGTGCGTTTGTTAACATAAACCTATGACCCATGCAAACAATATAACAACTACTTTAGTCAACAGAACATATTGACAAACAATGGAAAATAAGTCATGGAATAAACAGCACGATTAGTTACATTAAGTTGGTAAACAACTTAATTCAGAAACGGGAAAATTCAAGAGGAAATTCCTGGTAATATTCCTACTCCGATTACATATAATATAGTTTTTTTTTTACTTTTAGGAATATTAGAGAAACGCGTTTTTTTAAATAACATTAACAAGAAGTAGGTAAAAAAATTATAACCCTAAAAAAATTTATATTTGGATCTTTTCTATCTATCTATGTTTAATAGGGTGTCCCTTATTTTTCAACTTGATTATTATTGAATGCATAGGGTCTACTTTCTTTCGTATTGCTATAAAACACTTGTTCAGAAAATTTCAGTTCATTTGGAGTACAGTAACCCGTGCCGAATTGCATCGGAAGATGTTCATACAAGTTACGCTAGAGTACAAGCGCGCGAACGGCACGCACGTACTTTGTCTTCAGTTAAATGCAATCAGTTGTGATATCAACACAGTTTATTTAATTTGAATAAAATGTCGGTTGAATTACGAAGTGCTAAAAAAAGTTTATTCTTAGTTGGGGAGGCAAACCACCAAAGAACAGGTGCAAAATTACCATCAAATCGTCAAGTTCTTGCGGTGTTGTTTTTCAATATTCGTGACGTTAAATTTACTGTCCATGAAAGCGCTAATCTAGTTGATCGGAAGTGCATTCTTTTTTGGGAAAAAGCAAGAATACCCACGAAATCAGTTCCAAATTGTGTTTAGAAATTTGTTGATCTTTATCATATTTGGCGGGATCTTCAAAAAAATAGTACAAAATACCAAGAAATTCACTAACAACGGGCGGAAAAATTCCAAATGAATTTCGATAATTTATTTGATATCGCACACGTAGATGCCCTCGAAAGAGTGAAGATAGAGGAAGATAACGTGTTCTTGCGGAAGCAGAGGGAACCAGGACGTCCGGGTTGCTTGGTTGGTGTAGACAAAAAATTAGCTAAGAAAGAAAAAAGGTACTGCAACGCAAAATGGAGGAAGAAAAAAGAAAACCAAAATCGTCAACTTCATCATATGTTTTTCTACCGCAACAAGAATTTGAAAAAAGTTCTGGCGAAGAACCTTTGCCGGAGACATTAACCGCTGCTGTAGCGAATGAAACGTCAGTAAAAAGAGGGAGAAAGGATTTTATTTCACCAAAACTGATTGCGGCTTTAGACAGATGCCAGCTGAGCATTAGAGACTCCGTCTATATTCTTCAGTCCACCGTAGAAGTGCTAGGTCTCAGCGGAGACGAATATTAAATTGAATTAATCATATTTAAATCGTCCACTCAAAGGATTTGATCTCAAATGAGGAAGAAAAGGGCAGAATCTATAAAGACGGATTTTTTAAATCATGTGCCTGACATAGTAACTGTTCATTGGGATGGGAAACTGTTACCTGGATTAGACTGCAGGAGTTCTAAGGAAGCGCGGTTACCGGTGTTGATTTCTTTCGATGATAAAGAACAACTTCTTGCTGTTCCAAAACTGGATAGTTCTTCTGGTAAAGATCAAGCCAACGCTGTTTTAAACTCGCTTCATGATTGGAACCTTGGTGACCAGATGCAAATAATGTGCTGTGACACTACAGCCTCTAATGTTGGCCGTTTTAGTGGAGCATGCGCTCTGTTAGAACAAAAGTTGGAAAGACAGCTATTATTGTTTGCTTGTCACCATCGTGTTTATGAACTCATCTTGAAAAGTGTGTTTGAAGCTGGAATAATATTGATTCTACTAACATCGAAGTATTATCGATCTTTGGTGATTCGGTGGAAGATGAAACTAAGAAGCGAATTGTGGCTAATTTAGAGAGGGAATTTTCTCGCCATCTATATCAACATCTTTATACGGTACATATAAAATCAACTGTTCTCTTAATCTATTTTTCTATTTATGTATTAACTGTAATGGTATTTTATTTTTTCTAATGTTTTAGATAAAACTTTGGATCAGTTTGTGTCTACCTCAAGCAAAAATTTATTTTCAAGATTGAAGATTGAAAGCACTTTCCTTCAAGATAGCGTCTCGTCATGGAAAGAAAATCTTGTTTTTATGGAAGCAAAAAGAAAAGTTAACTGTCTTAAATCAGTCAACGATATTGCAGAAAGAGCTGTGAAACTAATGCAAGATTTTCATGGCAAAATAACGACTAAGGAAGAACAGAAGCAGTACCTTTTACGATGTGTTCAAGAACATAGAAAACTGTATCCTGACTGCAAAAAGGAGACGCTAAAAAAAATTATCTCGATTAAATTGTTCTTTTTTTTTGCTTTTAATATATTTCCCCATTATTACTTGATGTTTTGGTTTATGTTTTATGGTTTATGACACCTAGGAATAATAAAAAAAATTTAACTACCATCATATCCAGAAGAAGTGAATTTCTCTAATTTTGAAAAACTTTGAGGCCTCGTCGGCACGGGTTAAAGTCATTGTACAAATATGAAATTTCATATATGAACAGGCCATAGTAATTGTAAAAAAGATAGAGGGTATGCGTTTTCAAAATCGAAAAAAAATTTTTTTGGTCATATAAGGGACACCCTAATGTTTAATTCTTCACACAATTTGTAATATTTACAATTCTACTAAATTAATAGAGTTCCCACAGTGTGTACACTCATTGAAAAGTATCTTTCCTGAATACATTATCATCATGGTATAAAATGATCTATCTATTCAAGTTTGTCACATCATCAAGAAATGCATATCATTATTAGAAAGCAGGCTGTTTGGTCAAAAAGATTTAAAATTTTTTTTTTAGTCTTCATTAAGAAAATAACCATAACATTAGAAAAAAATATTGCCGTCCCGATAAACCGCAATTTTGCCGTTTGTAAAAAATTAATGCTGATCGAGGGCGTTACGGCCACTGGACTGAGATACAGAATGGGGAGAAAAATCAACATCTTCAGGGAC
>JAGVSP010001326.1:0-88124 GCA_022494985.1 Micrasema minimum | reverse complement strand
CCGTATGTTTGACTATGTGTTCTCTTGGTTTAGTTCATTAGATTCGTTTTGATAAATTCTTTTAAATAAAATATTTCATAGAGATTTCTTGTCAACCTCTGAGCTAGTTGGTGAAGCGATGACGGGGATTCTGGTTCAATATAGAGGACCAGAATCTTCTTCATCACACACCTTAAGCGGTTAATGGATAAAATGTATGTTTTATTTAAAAGATCAAACTCTTTAAAATTTTGTAGTGATCCAGCAATCCAGCGAATATTTTACTTAAATTAATAAAATATACTTTGATTAAAACACTTTATTTTTATGGTACATGTACTGTATTGACTAAATTTTATACTATACACTATAGATAAATGATATTTTTGTAAATGCGCTAAAATAAAACTAAAAATTACGAAACTATTTAGGTATTTACCGACCTGTTAATTAATAACCAGGATAATCTCGTTCAAACTTACAAGTTCTTTGGTTCAAAGATTTTGCTCGCTTTTGGCTGATCTAACGATCGTTTTTGGTCAAATTCTTCAAAGATATGTAGCCATTTTACAAGAATAAGTACAGAAAAGAGACACCAATTCATAAAATAATACGAACAATCATAAAATATCGCATTTAATTGACAGTATTCTTAGTATAAATTTGTGTTCATTTTAAATGATTAAATATTGCGTATTGCGTTAAATTTCATTATCCACTTATAATTCTTAACCTTTTAAATACCGTGTAGATCAAAGACGTTAAAAAAATTTATAAATTCTCCTTATATTTTGAATAGCGCCATTTTTTACTTATCTTGTGATCTTAAATTAAAATGATAAATATACCTACTTCCCCGTTTAATGTCTTTTGTACTCGTGATAGTTAAAAACTTTATTATTATTAAAGCTGTAAAATTTCAGAAGCGTGGGTATCATAATTTCACTAAAACTAAGAAATATGGCAATAAGGTTTTTAAGCTTGCCCTTTACGTTCGGTCTAATTATTGCTAAAATTTCGTTATTTTTATCTACAGTAATTACGAAAGACGCTATTATTTAGTCCCCCCATAAATTTAAATTGATGATGACATTAGAATACATCAACGTGTCATGTCTCTGATGATAGGAAAATAGATCATTCAATGTACATACGATAAAGTGTTAAAGGCGATCACTCAAGCCAGCCGACCGTGACGACAGGTAGTAAGCCCTGTTAATGCCTGAATGTTCCATATTCCTGTCTTAATGAAGATACATCTTCATCTTATAGGAAGTGCAATCCTTCTGTATGCAGAACCAACTAAAGTGTTTGGGTACCTTTAGAACAAAAATAATTAGGCTTGTGAACGCTCATTAATATCTAGATTATTTTGGCGTAATTTTTTTTCAAATCAACAAAATTTCGTTTATTTTTTTATTCAATGACCATATATATATTTGCTGTTTTCTAAATTTAAATAATGACTTACTTCGTATTAATTCAATAATTTCGTGTAAATACATAGTGAGCTTAATTGAACGACGTAATAAATAACTTGGAAATTTGAGGACTCTGAAAAGGCTTTTATTACTCTAAGCATTTCACACAATTAACAATCTCATGATTAAATGCATCAAAAGTCATCTTCCGACATAACTTCTTAATTACAAAAACCGATTTGATTGATTCCCTGAGCGGTTTTAATTTCGCGTACCATTCTCTGAATAATGATTTTAGATCCAAAACCACTGAAATTATAAAAAGATTAATGCCTGCCTTCGCTAAATTTTTCAATAATCATCTTTTGTAGCATGGGAAATATCCGGAAACGTATCATGTCAGCAGCAAATTATGTTATTTAGGTATATTGAATTAAATTTAATCACATAAATTTCATATTCGGTAATTTCAATATTCTATTCCGTATCATCAATAATGCTATTGACTTGATTGATGCTAATTTGACTCAATTGAAAATATTTTGGTATTAGTACTTACTAAATTAGAAAATCGATGGAACCAACTCGCTGTTTTTTTGTTCATGTTTTAATAAAATTTAAAAAAGTTGATAATTGGTTTCATCGAAAGTATGTACATATGTATATTTTTAGTTATAGAACGTACTAGGACTGTAAGCGTAGTTTGGCGACAATAGGGTTCTTCCCGATAGCATGAATATCCTTGAAAACGTTATAAATATTTAAAGTATATTTTTACAATTCCAACGATATAAAACACAATGATCAAAAATTTTTGTTTTTCATTTTTAAATTTATGTTTTAAAAACACGAAAATGCGAATGATTTTTAACGCCCGTTATTGGCTAATGACGTCATTCCCGTCCACCGTGAAAGGCGTGAAATTCATTCCGTAGTGAGGGCCTATATTGCTGTGGCGTCACACCGCATGCGCGCCAAATGGAGAATTTTGCGAGCGATTTGAAAAAGCGCTATTTCAAACCGCGCTAGAAAATTCGTATGACATCGTAAAAAAATTTTAAAAATTCCCTTGATATTGTAATTTTTTTTTCAATTTTTTAAAATCAAAAATAAAAAATCGGGAAGAACCCAATTACAAAATTGATTTTATCTGGACGGTTGTGTTTAAAAAAATCTTTAAAAACAGACTTTTTGCTTGATTGCCACTGCAATTCTATTTTTTTTATTAGGTACACAAAACCATCGGTGCTAATTATTTTTCAATTGGTTAAGTTGCAATAGGTGCAAGTACAACTACAACAATAACATTCTTACAGTCACACCCAATGCCCGTGACCTAATTCAAGGTAGCCTAATACGCTAAACACTACGCTACGAGGCGGAATATATAGGTTTTTTTTTAGCTAGTCTATAATATCTCAAAAGACCGGAAACTTTCGAAAGAGTATTTTTCTGACGATTTTTCGTTTCTTGTAATTTTTTTATAGAATTCGTGATATGAGCCCATTTTTTAAAAAGCATTTGATTTGTTTCATAGTGGAATCTATAACGTTTAATTTTCTTTGCAGATGGTTGCCACGCTCGGCAATAAGGCCGCCAGAGGGCGACCTGTCGGACTGCGTGCTGGTGGTGGGAGTGTCGCGGCCCAAAATGGCCGCTGCGCTGCTGTCCGTAACGCTCATCTCGCTCTTCCTCACCTTCCACGTCATCTACGACAGCGCTGTCTACAGCTTACAGGTAAAAACACAATAATCGCAAACTGTCCGTCACGCTCATCTCGCTCTTCTTCACCCTACACGTCATCTACGACAGCGCTGCGCTGTCTACAACTTGCAGGTAAATACATAATAATCACAACAAACTGTCCGTCACGCTCATCTCGCTCTTTCTCACCCTACACGTCATTTACGAAAGCGCAGCGCTGTCTACAGCTTACAAATAAACACTTAATTATTGGAAACTATCCGTCACGCTCATCTCACTCTTCTTCACCCTCTTACGTCATCTACGACACCGGTGTCTACATCTTATGAGTAAATATACAAACACCGCCACCCATACGTAATGTTCGTAATGTCCGTCAAGCTCATCTTCCTCATCCCCTCCCTTCACAACGTCAGAATAAACAGTTTTAGTACTTTAATCTACTACGTTCATAAAAAACTCATTTATTTAAAATATAATATGTATTATATATAATAATTTAACGTATTATGAGAACAGAAAACTCGGTCTAAAATGCTTTTGTTAAGAGATTTATTTTATTTTATTTATAAATTTTTTTGGTAATTCAACAATGTTACAATCTTTTACTTTAATTTGGAAACATCAGCCATTAATTATTTATATTTTACATCGAATTACAGAATTACACATCATGATTTTTTTTTAAATTATACAAGGACACATAAAAACATAGGTAAAGTATAAATTTACAAAATTCATTCAAAATCATGCTAAGCGCGGCCGGCCGCGCCTGCCCCGCGCGGCGCGCCGCCTGCCCCAGGCCATTATAGTGGGCGTTCGCAAGTGCGGCACCAGGGCGCTACTGGAGATGCTGTACCTTCATCCCATGGTGCAGAAGGCGGCCGGGGAAGTGCACTTCTTCGATAGGGACGAGAACTACGCCAAGGGCCTCGAGTGGTATAGAAGAAAGATGCCGCATTCTTTCAAGGGGCAGATCACGATAGAAAAGAGCCCTAGTTATTTTGTTACACCTGAGGTAAGTTCTTTTTTTTTGCTATTGTTAAGAACATTCTTCACCAAGTGATTCGCGGCCGCTTTCTCATACAAACGTATTCCTACATTTTCTCCCTGGAATTTAACATTAGAGCAATGGCGTGTTTGCATCGTCTTATTTTTTTAATAATTTGTTTTTTGAATTTTTGAATTTTTATTTTAACATTGTTCAAAATAGGATATAAGTCACTTTTTGACGTCCTTAATAAAAACAAAAGACATGCAAAAAATATCACAAAATTATAATAAAAATAACATAACAAAACCATACAAATATAAATTAACACGTCCAAGGGTTTGGATCTTCAAAATAGTCACCTATCTGGTAATAGGCCATTAAGCATAATTTATTTTTAACAATTTTTTTATACATAATGATTGAATGCTTTCTGGCACCCTGTTTATCTCCTTTAACAAATAAAATAAACTAAAATAAAACGATACAAACACCCATCTGGTCGATATTTAAAATGTGCTAGAAAATTATTGCTCTAACGTTAAATTCCAGGGAGAAAATCGAGGGAATACATTTGTAGGGGAAGCGGCCGTGAGTCACGTGGTGGAGTATTCTCTTAATACATATTTAAAAAATATGTTTCATATTGTATTTATCAAATGTTTAATTAATAAAAAAATTATTTTTATTTTTTATGTAAATGATATATAAAATGTAAGGATTGCGAACGGTGACGTCACCGATAAAATCTCAATTTTTACAAAACCCAAACGTATAAACCCATAATTATGGTATCTCGCTTATTAATTACCCGATTTACGGATTGCACCAACGGCTTTTTGTTTATTTTTTGCATTAACAGTAAATTTTGTGCTAGATGCCTATTACTAAAAAAAATGTAATGTTCATTTCGTAGAGATTTTCGCTGTTGCACTTATTAGCTTTCATCAATGCCTTACGAAGTCACTTCCTTTTACCGCCTTTACAGCGCTCGCGCTCGTGCGGTTATGTCGTGCGCACCAGCTTTTAAATTTAGACCTTTACTCACTTTCCAAACGGCAGGTGTTTCTTTTTTAGTTTAAAAATGCCAAATCATACAAAAATTTCATACATACAAATTTTGTGAAATCAAGATTGATTGTGTGTTTATTAAAATGACGTAGCGATACATATGTGACACGTGTGTTTGCCATATGCATTCATTTATCGTCTCGTATCCCAGTCTGTTTTGCATTCGACAATCAAATCGTCATAGTAAAATAATTGGTTTGAATCAGATTACGCGCAAGTCAAAATCGAGTTGGTTGGATATTCAAATTTCTGAATATGCGTATTATACCAACATGGAGTAACAAAACTCATAGTACAACCCGAAAAATGGTGAATCTTCATCATTATTTGAGTTTAATGTGTATTATGAGTTTTGTATCTGAGCTTGAAAAAATTTTTTTTTTTTCTTTCAAGCTTTTATAAGTACCGTTGATTTAATAAAATTGCATAAATTCATACTCAATTTTCTCGAACACTATTGGTAAATTTTTTTTAAAAAAATCTACGAAATCGACTCCAAATATGATGTAGATTCACTGGTTTCCCGCTTGTACATCGAGTTGCACGGTGTATAACACCATGCCTTTGCAAAATCTCTCCGAATTAAAGAAACATCATGAAAGACGTACATGTTATTATTGATATCCCAACAGAGACAGAGAAACTCTGGAAACGGATGTGGGATATCTAGGCGTTACAGGGCTTATGACCTGTCATTGGCTGGGTTAAGTGGCCACTTGACGTACTACAACATTCCCCATTCCGCCTATCATCTGATAACCATTATGACAAATTTTGGAAATACTATATATTGAAATCGTCTTCGTCGTTCCGCTTTACAGAATTTTTCTATGCTAGTGTCATCTGTTGAGAAGATTGCAAAGCATTTTTTTTGAAATCAGCTTTTATTTTTTTACGTACATGTTTTTTATGGGATAAATTATTTCTTCGCACTAATATCGTTTTTGCCTGTTACAATGTTGTAACAAAATCATTCAGCATTTTCAGAAATCTTTCAGTAAAGCATGATGCAGGTTAGATTAGTTGAGTCGTATCTAAATGCATGGCTTTCCTAAACTTTTCCAATTTATTATACCACAGCAAGTTTGTAAACACGTCTGTAAGCTCTGAGGAAATCCGAACCAGCCAACAGTGTATGCGATGTAGTTAGAACTTTATGCAACGGTATTATGCACTTTTACCCAGGCATTTACATACATAATAATAATGTAAATCTAGTACATAATATAATTTATTTATGTGTGAAACTTTGGACTAGTACAGAAGCGTAATAATAGAATTGGTAACCAGTCATAATCAATTGAAATGTATACCTGTTTGCAGTCAAATAGTTGCTTATTTCCTTGGTAATTAGTTGGAACTCCTAAATCAATTGAGGACCAGTTTTTAAAACATCCATTAGTTATACTTGATTTACTAATCAGGTTATATTCCATACATTTTGTTCCGAATACAACTCGATCAGTATATCGAAAGTAACGAACGAATGTTTAAAAATACGGTAGTTTAAAAAAACACTTGATCATTTTCGTGTGTAACAAGAGTAGAAATTAATCATTGACAATAACACAAAGTCTCACATGTTTTCATAATTTTGAAATTGATCGACCTATAATTTTTTTCAATTAATTGCTTTTTTGGAAATGGGGGCACTTTAATCTTATTTATTTATGAAGTCGCTTAAATCTGCATCTGAATTAAGCGAATTTCAAATGTACTATCTCCAGTCTTTTCCTGCTCCGATCCTCCTAATTAGAAATTACTAAAACATTACACAACCGATCGATTATTCCCATACCTTGCACATCACTAATGCACACATACCCTTTCATATATATGTTGAGCCCTTTTTGACCTATATTGTAACATCACCGCGGTAAAAGTCAACCGACAAAGCTAAAACTCTAAAAAATCTAGGCTCCTTTTCACAAAAGAAAGCCTTTGTACATCTTTTTATCGCGTCTTGAAAGGTGTTCCTTATTCTGAAATCTTCTTTGACTAGCTCGTAACTTTTAGGTTCGGATTAAGTCACAAACAGAACGCTAAATCTAATCAAGAAGTATTCACGTTCTTCAAGTCTATAAGAAAAATCAAATTTTGAGTTGAAATGGAATATCACCGTATTTTGTTAAACGCCCCTTTTTTCTAGTAATTATAATAAAAGGTTTTTGCTTTTTAGACATCAAAAACATTTTTTTAAATTGGATTTTGTTAATATGAGTAGCTAATATTCAGTCCGCCTCGTAGCATAGTGGTAGAGAACTTGGCTACCATGCATGAGGTCGCGGGTACGATTCCAGGGGGTAGGGGGTCAACATGAAATATTTATTTACATGTGATTTTCATATTAATATTTCATGTGTGATACCTTGGACTGGTATGACTGATCATCTTACCTTCATGTAATAAAATTATCAATATACACTGCACTTGGTGTACCGATGCAGCATATTCTTCAAGCATGAATCTTTTGAGATAAATAACGTTAGAGTATAAGACAAACTTTAAGAAAAATGCATATTTTTGCTTGTTTTCGCTACAAATATTGTCGATCGGTGCATCGACCGAATATCGGTCAATGCGCCAACTTATTATTCGTCGAATGTATTGTGCGTACTTTACTATTTACCACTGCTTTCCCTTATCAGTGCATAGGGTTTTGCATTAGTTCGCCAAATTCAGTGAATCTTGATTATTACATGAAGGCACGTAACAGGTACCAGGACATGTAACATTTTTATGTGAAAATTTTAATAAACATTTTATACTAACCCACGACCTCATTTCGAAATTCCGCCTGCTTAATAGATACTCATTTTGAGCATATACACAAATTTGTGACTTGTGCTCATGTAAAATATGGACTAAAAACTTTTTTAGGATACCCAACACAGTTCATATTGCTACATAGATAAAGAAGACTTTTTCAAGCTCGGGAACATGGATATTCCCACGGGAATGTTGTAATAAGTCAAGTGGCCACTTTACCCAGCCAATGGTCACAGGCCCTGTAAAAACTTGAATATTTATATTCCTAAGCTAGGAAAAAGCATCTTCATCCTTGTTGAGGTATAAACAATTTATGAACATATTCCCGTCATGAGTGAAATTTCAGATTTGTGTGCAAGTAGGTATTTGCACATACAAAATTTTGTCAACACAGTTCAATTCAGGAAGCTGTGCATTATGAAAAAATAATTTTCAGAGGGATTTGTTTTTCATAATATTCTCGTCCCCCAAAACACTCCGAAATTCCAAATTATACATATTTTGGTGCGGAGCCATCCTCTCAAGTTATGGAACGCATTTTGTATGAGCTGCATAATTTGCTCGGAGACAGGATGAATTTGGGAGTTACGATGCCCCGAGCGGTATTATGGCACCACAGATGGGATTTGCATATATTTTGTAACTTTGTTATATCTAGGCCAGGGTTGGACGGGGAAGTTCCGTGATTTTCATACACCAACGTATTGTAATATGTACATAAATCGATTACGTATTTAGAGAATCTTAAAGATATTAGTATAGTAAATGATTGGTTTAGCACGCAATTATAAGAGAAACGATTGCTTTTCAGTACGACAGCTCAACAGATTTCATCTTTGTACAAATAATAAACAAATGAATATTGTGCTAGTCAGTTATGAGAACGAAAAAATCAAATACCGTCCAGAATCAAAAAGAAGAAAGATTGGCAATAATATTGTTTATTTTGGATTAACTTATTGTTTTGTTCTTCAACAGGTTCCCGAAAGGATACGCGCAATGAACAGCAGCGTGCGACTTCTGCTGATAGTGCGTGAGCCCGTGACACGAGCCATATCCGATTACACTCAACTCAGGAGCCACGGCACCGCTTCCGGGCCCCCCGCCCCAGCGCTGGGACCCGCCCCCGCCACCCCCGCGCCGCGCCCCTTCGAGCAGCTCGCCATCCACCCCGGGGGCACCATCAACACATCTTACCGCCCCATCGCCATCTCCCTCTACCACACCTATCTACACAGGTGGCTGGAAGTCTTCCCGCGCGAACAAATCTTAGTCGTCAACGGGGACCGCCTCATAGAAGATCCGGTCCCTCAATTACAAAAGATAGAAGCTTTCCTAGGCCTCGACAGCCGGATAGGAAGACATAACTTCTACTTCAACGAAACTAAAGGATTCTACTGCCTGAGAAACGACACAGCGGACAAATGCCTTAGAGAAACTAAAGGCAGAAGACACCCGAGAGTAGACCCAGCCACAGTGGCTAAACTAAGAAAGTTCTTCGTAGAACACAACCAGAGGTTCTACGAACTCATAGGAGAAGATCTAGGATGGCCGGAAGATTAGTCAAATAGATTTAAGGAAACCCAAACATATCAATTTTAAATGAAACACGTACATATCAAATTATTTCTATAATCTTACGCGAGTTTGTAAGTGTCGGCGTGCTGTGGATCATGTTGATCCGTGATACTAAACGTAATTTAGGCTAATTTGTTATATAATTAAGAATCATTTAAGTATCTAATTTTAAATGTAACCGTTACATATCAAAACGTAAATGATTTATCCTAAAGTTTAAGATCGTTTTAATCGTTAAGATAGTATAATAATTTTAAATCGTGCTCTTCGTGTGTAAACTAAAATAATAATATTTTTGGTGTATTGTATTAATCTTTCGTGAAATTTGTTTGAAAGTAAAGTATCTTTTATCTCAGATCGACCATTACGTACAAAGGATTTGTTTGAATTAAAAGGAAAAGATATTCCGCGTCAATTTGCCCAGCTTTTGTCACAATACGTTAGTTCACATTTTGCGAGTTTTATCTTGACGGTAATCAGTTTGCGGGAAAATAACTTCCATGATTGAACAATAAAGCTATTTTCTTGTTACACAACAGTATGCGTAAAGGGAAAAGTGGAAAATATAAGGAACTTGTTTGTGTAATATATTTCTGCGATAAAATTATATTTTCCTTAACTGCCTCGGGAAAAATTCCCATCGGCACATTTTTTTGAAGTTTTATTAGTGTCTGTTTTCACAATGTTGCGGCTGTGTACAATATACACACACAAATATGCTTCTTTTATACGTTTAATCTAATGACTTAGTTGTAAAAGGAAGAAAAATGTGAAAAAGTTCTTAAAAAAACATCGTTACTGTTTATTTTGTTTTTAAGAACACTTTGCTCTGCCAGATTTACATATTATTATTATTCTGAATAACAAGTGTTACAATATTTTTACACCCCTACCTAGTATGGCCAAAATAATTACAACACTAATTATGCGTATTAAATTAAAAAAAAATTGTATTATTTACGTATTCAAAGTTAGCCAATTATTGTAATAAAATTAAATTGAAAATATTTTTCCCACTCTTATTATCTCAATATACCTACTAATTGAATATCATCATTCTGTATACGCTCCCTATTTGGGGCATATGGATTCCAAAAACTGTCTTCAAGCCAAGCGATCGGATGCCAATTCCCAAGTCATGTCTACGTCACGTAGTTCCGACATAAACTGCCGAAGAATTGTCAACAGTGGTAAATAATACAATTTATATTACAAGCGTCAATATACAAGTACATTTCTAGATTGCGGTTTCGTTTTTTTTACACGAATGATCTCAAATTTTTCTTTTAAATCAATTTAAAAAAATGCAAATAACAAAATTGGTACTCATCTAATAGATACATTTAAAAGACATACTAACCCATGATAAGGAATATTTTATTACGGGAAAATTATTATGTAATAAATTTAACAAATTAGAATAAAACAGATGAGATGAAAATCAATTTTTCAGATAGATATAGGCACCCAAGTAGGTCGATTATAAAGATTCTTATCATGAAATAATATATATAAGGCGTTGTTCTAAGGAAGCTTCTTAGCGGCCAAAAAGTAGCCAAAATACTTTCCTTTGTGTTATTTGAGTACCTATAATTAAAAACGGGAAACCAATTTCATACAAATTCCTTTTTCTTTGACGTTAATGAGCACAATCGATCCTTGCACCGCCTTCGCAATTACGTCTCAGTTTGCCATAGGAACGTCAGAACAGAGAAGCGACTTGAAACTTGGCGGGATTTGATCATTAGCAACCTTGTTATAGGAAACCTTAGTTCAGTGCACTCATTAAATTACTGCAGCAATTCATTAAAATGAGATGCGGTAATGCAACAGTAACAGTCGCGAGCAAACGTTCGATTCAATGCAGTCACTCATATTTTCCTTGTCACAGAGAATGATAGAATAATGAGTTGTACATTAAATGATAAGATGCTCTACTTAGACGTGGAGACTCTGAGTTTGATTCCCGGCGAAATATCGAAAATTTAAAGTGTTTTCTTTCTACGCAATGCTTGCTATTGTTCCCTCTTGTCATTAGCTTCCTGTCTTTTTGAAATGGTCTGTTGAATTAATTTAAAAAATGTGCCATACCTGTACATCATTTTTTCCTTCCTCTGATTAAATTGTAGTACAACAGGTCCAGAGAAAAAATAATTCCCATTTATTTATTATGATTTATGTGGTGAAAGTACCTACATATATTTAAACTTCTTGTCAGCTGATAATACATATTTTATTTGTGTTTTTTTTATTTAATCTTTTATAAACCTACCAAATTTTTATTAAAATAAATAATAATAATAATAAAACAGTTTATTATATAAGCCTTTACATAATGATATTGATAGTTTTCTGAAATGTTGATAATAAGCGGTTTATTATATCCTTTTATTTATAATCCTTTACACTTTACATAATGATATTGCTAATTTTGTTTCTGAAAATTGGAAAAAGTTTCCATGCTTTACATCAATAAAAACTATCATTCGTGTGGGAAATTCCTTAAAGCAAAATGGTGTAAATCTAGAAGGAAAATGGCCATATTAAGGTTGTCGTGACTATTTCGCAGGTCGTTGTTCGATATAATAACCGTCACCATTATACCCCCCCACACTACGCATCCTGTTTTATGTATTTTGAAAGCAGTCTAGTGAAAAATTCACATGTAAAATAACATATGAAAAATATTTCTCAATCGCATATTGTTTAAAAACTAAATTTTTCTTAGTAAAACAACAATCGCCATATGATCATGATATTCATTAAAAAATATAAGAGGAAACTCAAAAATATTTTTGATAAAGAAAATTAGGTTAAAAGTTTTTTGTCTTATTGGATATTTCAATTTTTCTCAAATTTTTAATTTTGTTTTTCGTAATATGTAGATACTGGATACGTATACATTTTTTCTTTAAATGTACCAGTACAGAATATTATGGCGTTTTATCCTCTCTGCCTCTTAGGAGAAACGATGTTATGGTTAGTTAGTAATAAATATTTGGTTTGTCTATGTTCCTGAATTTGGCTTTACAAATTTTACTATTTTTAAAATAATAATTTATGATGTTGGAAAAACTCTTAAGCAGCTTTATTCAAAGGAAAAATTAGGCTTTTGTTTTATTTTCCTTCATATTTGTCGCATTATAGTTTGGCGTAGTAAGAAAAAGTCACGCTACCCAATAAATTTCCCAAGTTTTTTCAATTCAATATTTATTTTACTTTTTGTTTATGAACTAAAAAACAAAGTCTTCTAGATTTTTTTATATTGTACTTACGTAAATAATAAAACTTTTTAAGTACGATTTAATGTATTTATATATCGGTAAATTACGATGGCTTTATTTATTACGTTTTAAAACATTACCACGAGCTTTTATATACTTGTGATGGCATAATACTGGAAAATTTATTTTTCATTACTTTCGGACGTAAAATAAAACAAAGTGTTTTTTTCTATGAATAATTTATTTTGTGGGAGGCTGTATCATAAATCCATGGGATATAATTTATATCCTGGAATGCTAAAGAGAACACCCAAGTGGTATATTATATAGACCAAAATCATAGATAATACGAAAACTGAAACCCAAAATTACTCACAAGAAAAAATACTAAAATAAGGGTTGGTTGGAAAATATTGCTTAAAAGCGTTAAGCCCGCCCTTTGTACTCTTGCTATGTAATTGTTTACATGAAGTTTTAAATAAATAAATAAAATTATTTTTAACTTTCGTCAAAAATCACTTAACTCTCGATTTAATTTTACGAATATTCTTTGTTTGGAGCGTATAGCATCCAGAAACTCTATCTTAGCAACTGCCGCTTATTGCTGACGTTCTGACGTAAACCGTACAAAAAAATAGCGGTGGTCATCTAGAGATCTAGACCGTCGAGAACCACAGCTATTTCATCATCAACTAGAATTCTTAAGCTCTTGGAGATATTACTGTAAAACATCATACAGCAAACAGTTTAAACTTCATAACGGTAGGTACTCAATTATTTTTAACTTCTCATCTACAAATTTTCAGGCGGAGCTTAATTTCATTTTCAGAAATACTCATTGCGTCCTTGGTTCCCTAATTCATTTGTGCAATCACCATTATGCTAATGAAATACTTTTTAATCTACAAAGTGTTTAAAACATCCCTCTCAAGGGTACCTAGTTCCTACCCCTAGCGATCGTAATAGAGATTTTATCCGTTGTGTTTTATGCTTTCGGTCCAACTAATGGATTTCACTAGACAAATGAAAACATTTACAGCCCCTAATATCATAAATGAAAAGTTGTGTCCAGTTTTGTTTACCCTAAGACTTTTACAACAAGAGAAATATAAAAAAAATTAATGGTATTTTTTTTACAAGAGAGAGAATATAAAAATTCTCCCTTAAAGGCATTTTGCGGAGCCATTAAGTAGACTACAATAAATTGCACTGTTATCGAATAACTTTAAAAAGTTTTTTTCTAATGATTCAGCATGTACCTATCAACCTTCTTTAGTTGTTTTGTATAATAAAAATAAAATAAATAAAATATAATATAAACAGCTTTCTTCTGTCTAAATATTTATGTTTCGAGGCTGCCTTCAAATAGTCATAACATTGTACTTCTTCAGATAATGATGCATTACGCGTTGCATTTTCTCTACCAAGTGCATTCTTCATTTTGGAATTATGGATACATGGAAGTACTATGATCCTTTTTAGGCTTCATTTTAACACAAACATTATATAAATATGGCTATGAGATTTTTTAATTTAGTTATTTTGCCAAATAAGCCAGTCAAGATACCAATTACATTGGAGAACATTGAGTTTTCATATTATAGAAATGCCAAGTCCATAGAAGCTCGTTAAAGATTCGGTACAAAATATTCTATATGGGAGCGCGAACTTGTCAAAAAATGACAATGTTTTTTTGCCTTAGAAGTGGATCTTCCAGTTATTTTAATGGAATTGAATTACTTTTTCAAAGGTTTTTAAGCACCGTTTTTGCAGTATCGTATCACAAAAACGATAGGTGGTGTCCATGGACACCAATTTGGTTTAACCATTTTGTCTTGTCTATAAATATTACACAAGAAGTGTATGTTGGAGTATGTAAAATGTATACATTTCGATTACTATATTGTACAAGCATATTCTTCTTTTTTTTCGGTAACCCTCCCCCCCCCCAACCTTTCTAAAACACAAAACAAATAATAATAGTAATTTACTTTTTATTCACAATTTAACTTGTTTAATGCCCAATTTGATTTTTTCATGAAATAACATAATAAATATTTGGCAAGTCACCCATTTTAAGAGTCAAAAAATTCACTTAATTCGAAGCTTTTTAAATAGAACAGATTATATTATTAGAAATGTAAAATATTACATTATTCCATATAAAATATTTCACCGCCTCACAGAAAGTCACATATCACGCAATAGTTAAAATACAACAGCGCAGCGTATAGGTATATTCAATGGAATCAAATGGATTTCTCAGAAGTCACTGGTCTTTTATTATTTACAGAATTGATTTTAGCTTGCTTAGCACCATATTGATTTTCCTAATTCGAGAATAATATAACCAATCACATCCTTACACAACTGGAATACAAAACGCCACATGCTTTCTGTAATTAGCTTCTATATTGTATAAACGTCTTTCCAAATTTGTACACCAAAAATCCAGTACGTAGTACACGCACAATACCCTAATTTTTTCATTACTTTTTCAGACAACTTAACTTTATATTTATTTAATTTATATTAATTTTACAGTACTGAATTAAGTATTCACGTAAATATACCATTTTATTTTTGCATATTTTCACTACAGTAGAAGGTTAGGAGTCTCATAAGATAAGCATTTATAAAGTATATTAAAACCATAAATTGACTCGTGAATGTGACAGTATTTTGTGACTGCCCTGCTTCCCGAATAATTGGGGTGCATAGTTATGCTCTTTCCGTATCTTTATATTATTACATAGCCTTAATATTTACGTAAAAATTTGATGTTTAGTGAAAATATATCTATGGTGAAATTTCATCGCTCTATTTTATGAAATATGATTACCGACAAATTTGTAAGAATTTGTGCATAATGTACGAGAACCGTTACATAGTCAACAGAGGGGACTTGGCATAAATTCTTTATCATTTCTGATTATAACCAGTCGTTCGTGATGTGTACTTTTTATCGTCTGTCGAAGGTGAAACGGCATAACGAAGTAAGGATATTCATCGGACGTGAGGGGTCAAGGCCTCTGAGGGGGAGAAGAAGAGTTAAGGGAAGGTGAGGAGTGAGGAAAGCACGCGATATACCCTCCCCCACCTTTAACTATTAAACCAACCCCCGAGAACACTGCAAACAATAGCACAATTTGGAATCAGAAATCATTGCTACTGTGTACTTTAAACGTACTAAATATTTAGGAAATTGCGTATCAATTGTTTCGATTGACGTAAAGTCATTCAAAAAAATTCAATTGTTTCAATCGGATTCGATCAAATATGTTAGATACAAAAAAATTGCGTTATTTCATGAAAAAATTCACCGACATGAATTTTGTAATAAAGAACTTGTCATTAGATAATATAAAGGGACGTGGACCTGTCTTGGCCTTTTGCTTAGCTTGGAGGCAGTTTGTGGAATCCATTTGCTCCACATACGAAGCGGAAATGGATTCTTGATGGTAATGATGATGAACTGATTATAATATTCGGCAAAGAAAAATATTCATTTTTTTTTAATTGTAAAAATCACTTTTTCGAACAGCATAACAAATGAATTATTACGAATAATTCATATCATATTTCTCGGTACATTATAAATACATGTTTGTGTTTGCAAACAATCTAAGATGCAAACTTTTTTATCGTAAATTACGTATTTTTAAAAACAAAACCACACTAAATTTTATTAATTTAAAGATTTTTTTCAAATTCATTTAAACGGTTTAAATTTTATTTTGTCAATATGAGATGTATGCTGTTTCGTAGTGTATTTCAAAAATATATATAATTATATTAGAATATTATACGCAAGAAATCATTCACGGGAATTTTTTTAAAGTAATATAATAAAGATTTTACAGCTTATTTTATGTTTTCTTTGACTTTTTCATTTTTTATACCTACTTATACTGTGGCCGGCATTAAAAATGCTTTTATTTTGAATGTCAGAAAAAATATAAGCTGGCGAATCATAAATAAGAGTTTTGCGGGTTTTAAAAATATTTTATTCTGTTTCTGATAAAATAATATAATAATATTTTGTTAACAGCTTAAATGAAATAAGTTTGTCAGTAATCTACGAAATAATTTTGTTTCTGAAAATCTGAATTATTTAGAAAAAATACTTTGTTTAAAATTTTCGTTTACTGCACACATATTATTATTTATCGAATTTAAATTGGCGGTCTCCGTAACGTAATGGCTAAGAAGCTGGACTCACGATACGGAGGTTCTGGGTTCGGTTCCCGGTGAGAACACAAAAATTAAAAGTATTTTTTTCTCAAGCCTGGTGTATGTTGTTTCCTTCTCACAGGGTAGGAGGTTAAATAAATAATATAAAAAATATTTTTTGTACATTTAAAAATTAGCCCACGAAACCAGCAACAAATGCATAGGTTACTAAGTTACATATATATTACGTAAATAGTTTTTTTGTGTTTTTATTTGAAATCTGTTAATGTCATTTAATTGAAAAGTATATAAAACACATATTATTATTGTACAATATTGTAAAAAAGCAATATTTACAGTGTGAATAAAATTAAGAATTTTTGATCAATTTTATATGTTTTTTTAAAAACAATTGTGTATTTTTAGTTTAAAATGTCACGTAATTTTAAAATAAGTTATTTATAAGAATATCTATATTTTTTGTGTAGCAACTATGTATTTAAATAATTGTACATAATATATTACGTCTTCTACATAATTATTAACTTAATGAATAGATAGAAATGCCATTGAGTAAATTAATTTAATAATCGGAATATAATTATATTTTATTATAAGCTAAGCTTGATTATGATTACATCAAGTTTCAATTCATCTCCCTTCTGGGCTGTGATAAGAAGCTTTTTATAATATTCAACGACCAAAATCAAGTTAATTCCACCAATAATAAATATTATTATTCAAATTGTGAAATATACTTTTATATAACGTAGATAAAAAATACAAGAAATGTAGCCATTAGAAGCAAAGTTAAAAGTCGCCGTTTTCACTAAGGCTCATAATCGCCTTAAACTAACTTGCATAGGTATGCATGGTACTAGAATACACGAGGCAGAAGACAATGCTACTCAGTATTAGGCGATTATGAGCCTTAGTGAAAATGGAGATTTCTAACTTTCGTCCTAATGGTCTTGAGATCATGATTTTTTTATGTGTACATTTTGATAGCTTATTCTGTTTTGATATCATTACCTTTAATTATTATTTTATTTAAATGCGTATTTTTTTAAATAAAAACAGTAAGTTGTTGTATATCATAAAAAGCTTTTTATCCACGAATATCAAGCATATCACTTGAATCTAATCGTTTTAAATAAACATATAAGAAATGTATAAGAAAAAAATATTTTTAATTCATAAAACCATTTTTTCATTCATGAAAAATTTATGTAAAATTATGCAATAAATAGACAGGTAATATTCATACGTTCAATATTAAAATTATTTTAGAAGCCGTTTATATGAGGTAACATGTATTATGTATTAAAAACGTATGAAATTATGCATTTCACACAAAAAACTCAGAAGGTTTTTCTAAAATTTTCCTTTTAAAACTTCAAAAGACACCACACACTTGAATAAACACCGTAATTTATTGTTGTTATAAATTGTCTACCAAAGATTACCAATTTATTCCACGTATTACCTCGTATAAAACGGTCCGTTTGTATCAAAACTACTTTTAAACGGAAATTTACCCGTTCTTTGCTTCAATTCAAAGTTTTTTTTTTAAAAATTGTTTTTAACTTCGATACAGTATTTTACAGTTAAATATAATTTATGTCCTATAGGACAATTTTATTCATTTTTATAGGATATTTTTTTTTTTTTATGTTTTTTTTTTTACCTTAGAAAAAGCTCATTTCTTTTGCGACTCGTACAAGGCTCGGGCAGTCTTCAACAACTACTCATGCGTCGTGTTATAAAATATCTACTTTAAAAATAGAATCAAGGTATGATTGCACATGACACTTATTAGTAGCATAATTTTTGTAAATATAGACACCTAGATATGCTGAAAAAATCTAGTGATTCATTTCTATAGCACCTGCGCCTAGAATATGTATGTAAACGTACAATATAGTTTCAACAACATAATTTCACTATGCTTGTAAAGGTCAAGTGCCATAATACCTTGATCCTATGAGCTTGTATAATATCATTTTTATCAATTTATCATTTGTATCCAATAAGCGTTTCTGTAACGTTCCTTAAAAATCAAGGCACCAATATGAACATTCCAACGAATTAAAAAATACATAATATAGAAATTTCATCTAAATTACCTTCCGCATTACATCAAAATAGTACATTCTGTTCTTTTTATCAATTAAGATGTAATTAAAACACAATTTAAACGAATATTTGATAGACATTATTCGAAGATAAACTAAATTATTACACTGTTATATGCTGCACTACATTATTGTAAACGTGTCGGTGGTTTGTATTCATTTTATAGCTTTAATTTTTAATAAAATATTTTTAATCGTAAGTAACTAATTACATATCAATTACATAAGTCAGTTATAATAAATAATCGTTTTATAGTTAAGAATTCTAAAAAGAATAAACCAGTAGTAAATTACGCGTTAAAATAGTAAAAATAATTACGTCCGTTTATAAATCTCTTATCAGATCATAAAAACTCAAATGCGTTACTGAAATTGTAAATATTTTACGTAGATTATTATTGATTTTTATTCATCGTGGGTTTTCAGTGTATCTAACACTAGTTCTAGTTACAGCAGGATGAATAATTTCAAAGGAGAATATTTACATACATTATTTATTATACACAACCCAACATTTATCTTTAAATAACAACATTAAATGGATGTATACATTTCTAAAGTGCATCGTGTCCATTTTTCATTTAAAATGTACTGAATATGCAAATTTCTTGTAGTTCTAGTCAAGAGTAAAATGGACAAAACTAAATTTGGAAATGAATTACACAATATTTCACTAAAACATATTTTTAAACAGTAATTTGAAGTTAACAATATTAAACTGTATAATATTAACGGTTTATTCCGATACAAGATTGTAAAATATTATAGAAAAGATATTTTATTTTTTTAAGGCACATGTAGAATTCCCCATATACATTTAAATCAATTAAAAATGCTCTCTACAATAGAATCTCGATAAACTTTTTGTAGAAGGCTTACAAAATAATAAGCTTTCATCTGAATAAATTATTGCGTGATATTTTTAATTCGAGATTTAATCCAAAAAGTATTTTTATTGTTTTCGATATAAATTTTTATTGAGCTACAGATTCATCAATGTGTTTGATTTTTAGGTTTTCTGTTTTAAATTTACATTTTTTATCTTGATTCCCTCATAACGCAACAGCTATTACTTTAATAGAATTTTATTAAAGTTAAGCATGTCCGTCCAAATCTTTAAAAACGTGTATTTGTAAAGAGCTTATTTAAGACAGTTTGGGCTAAATATTTAGAGTTTATTGAGTAAGTTTAAATGTTCTTCATTTGTATTAACCTAATAAATCTCAAAGTGGCGTGGATAAATTAATGGTAAAGCAAGATTAACAATTATAAGTCACATTTGACCCGAAGTCAGACAATTATCGGGTCAGTTATGACATACCTACCTAAAATTTACGATAAAGGTATTTTCGCTTTTCTCTTTCCATTACTAGCTTTTTTCATTATGTACAGGTTATTTAAAAAAAATAACTACGCATATTAAGCTTTTTGATACACAGTACTTTTTGATACTGCTTATGTCTTCTGACGGCCAAAAGGCACTCTAATAAGGCCTCCTTGATAATGTAATTTCGCTTTTCCGATTCTGAGTCTTCTACTCCCAGCAATCCACTAAACCCAATTTGACCAGATCAGCCAATACTGTCCATGCAACTCGGGACAAACATTTTTTAAATTTTTAGTACCTACCTAACCAATTATTCGGCATATGTGGGATGAATAATAACATTTATTTTGCATTTTTTAAGGTCAAAATATTTGGACAGCAAAAAATCTACCCTTAAAATTATTTACCATCCCACTTATAAATGTGATTTTATAAGTAAAACTCATTTTTAAGAAAATTTGCTCATCGTGACAAAACTCTGTTCAAACTCAGGAAGCTTGAATTATATTAATATCTTAAACATTTTGGAAAAAAACTATTTATTTTCAATATCACTTGGTAGAAGTGATGCGGTATTAAAACCGGTTTAATTCATATATGTATTAATTTTGTATTTTGTATAAAATTGTGATTAGTTCCCATAATTATTTTTAAATAGTTGATTTGGTCTGATATACTTGTTTAAAAATATTTACACTCGTTAAGCTAAAAAGTTATTTTACTTTTTAATGTTGCAAAAATGTACCTATATTTCAATTTTTATCACCAATCAGTTATTTATAATTACTTATATATATTTTTTAAATGCTTTCGTATTAATTTTTTTTTAATAGGTCATTTCACGCCTATTGCCGATAACCCTAATATTGTTGTATTTATAACTATAAATGTCTAGATTTAATTAGTAAAATGTCAAGTCAATGAATTCACTCCGTTCTTTGTATCATGTTGAATATCTTTATCTTAAGTACGGTAAGCACTAATATGTCTTCATGCTTGTAAATTATATTTCATCCATAGTTTTAATAATGTTCATATTTCCAATATTAATAAGGTGTTTTAATTTTAAGTGAATAATAAATAAATATATTTAAACATGGATAAATATATTTATTATTTATTATGTTTATTATTTGTTATTACTTCTCCGGCTCGTGATCAAAATAATTTTTAAATGATACTTCTTTCTTTGAAATTCTCATTTTAAAAAAATAATACTAACCGCATTATCGACCTTTGAGTGCCTACGCAATGCAGTACCCTCCGTAAGATATTTTTTCCCTACAAATCAAGGCAAGATGATCACATGATCAGTCTTACACTTCAGCGCCAGTCCTAAGTGTCACATATGAAAATATTTCTAATATTCTTACTTCCTACCTACCTTACCTATTAACTCTCTTGAAAAATGATCGCTTAGTTCATTAGTGAGTCTAACTGGAGTGACGTGGACGGTAGCTGTCTACATATTATGTATATTTCATTAGTGAGTCTAACTGGAGTTACGTGGACGGTAGTTGTCTACATATTATGTATATTTTATTAGTGAGTCTAACTGGAGTTACGTGGACGGTAACTGTCTACATATTATGTATATTTCATTAGTGAGTCTAACTGGAGTTACATGGACGGTAACTGTCTACATATTACGTATATTCAGAAGGTATAAGTCGCTTCCTGCAGAAAAGGGGAGTAATTTATTACGAGGCAAAAACAAACCGAGAGATGTTGAATTCTAAGAAACCACTCAAAGGTGTGAGAAATCTCAAAGTAACAAAAACATTCCTCGTTTAATTAATTTCCCGCCAATTCTCAGTTCTAAGGGCCGTGGTCGGTTTTATAAACATTAGTAAGTAGGTAACTCTTTAACTTAGGTGTTACTGAAACCTTCTTCATTAAAATTTCATTAATTCAAAAATAGTCTGCCAATTGTCAGAAAACATGTTCTTTTAAAAAGACACTTACTAGTAAAATGGCGGGTCATTATATTCTCTTACATTTTATCTTTATTTTTCTTTGGCGGCTTTTAACTGTGACATCTGGGTTAAGAACCGTGTTTAAATATTTTTTTGAAAACGGTGCCTACTACAACACGTTACCCTAGTGAAAGTTTTCAGTATTTAACGATATAATGTCCAAAATTACTTTTTTCTATTTGTTGATATTGGATAAATTTATAGTTATTGAGATACACGAGGCGCACATCTTGGTGTGAACTTGTCTTGGTGTGAAAAAATACTCCCCATAGGCGGATGAACCTTTATGGTCAATGGCGTAGGATGTGGAAAGCAAGAAAAAATCCCAAATCATCCTAAAAACCAACAAAGAAACGAACAAGGGTTACAGTTGATAATAAAACAATAAACAATAAATTGTTTGGAATCATGCATTTAATTTTTCTCATTGCAACGATAAGATAATACTAGTAAATACTTAAAATTACCGTCTCGTAAGTTTTACAATTGAATATATTGTAAAATTCACCCAAAACTGTGGTGTTAAGGGATACCACCAAAATAAAACTACATCCGCAAAAAGCCGGCAATTCAATGAAGCACTTCTCGTATCTCAGTACTGCATACCGATGAGACGAAAACAAATAGATCCTTTGAGAAAACCTTAAGCAAAGCCTTTGGGATTTCTCTCTCCCGAACAAGTCGCTACTGTTTGATCCGAACCAACTTTAAAACCGGCTCTCAGGAAAATGAGTAGAGAAAACTTCAGTAGTATCAAATAGACAAAATACAACTTTGATTCTTATTTTTCCGATCTGTAATAGTTTCAAAATTCGAATATTTGTATCAGCAACATGTTACAAATATTTCAGTATTGGGGCTACTACCAATCTGAAATAACTGTGCTTGAAAATGATAAACAAATTGTGGTGGAGCGGAATTCGAACCTAGAGATTCTAATCTGCCACTAACCACTAGATTACAACTCGATTAATTTAACAAATAAATTGTTGGTGAATAACTGTTGTTGTTGTTATCATTTTGATAGTATGGTACAAAAGGCATACAGAATGCTGGGATTTATAATAAGAGTATCTAAACCATTTAAAAACATAAACGTTCTTTTAATATTATATTATTCTTATGTACGCAGTCTGCTCGAATTTGGTTCAATCGTATGGAACCCCATATATGATTGCCATAACAAAAGAATGGAAAATTCAAAACAAATTTATGAAACATCTTATTTACCGTAATAATTTGCAATTTCGTGATTACGTTGCAGCAGCTGCTAAACACTATGGTATTTCATCACTAAAAGAACGTCGCAGTCTACATGATCAAATGTTTTTATATAAAATCTAAAATAATGAGTAATTGTTCTGAACTATTATCCCTGATAAACTTCTAGACCTAATAGCAGATTAATTATGAATCTAAATTTATGAAAAAAAGGTAGTTTTGTTTTTATCTGAAATATTATCCCTGATATTAGAATACCTAGACCTAATAGCAGATTAATTAATCTCTTTTCTTTACCACCACAAAGATCGAATCTGGGTAAAAATGAAAACGATTTATCGATTATGCACGTCATATAATTAGGAATTCGTTAGTATAGATTTATTTAATATTTCTAAACAAAGGTTTAAAAATAAAGTAATGTTGGCGCTGGAGCAGGAGTAATTTAGATGTATTTATTTGTATTCTGATTCCACAGAAATTACTTTCAAAATTTATATATTATGTTTCTTTTTTTTAAATTTTTTTTATGGGTTATGTTCAAACATCTTGAAAATCCCCAATATTTTTTTCTTTATTATCCTCCTATTCTTCCTCATCCCTCTTTTCCCATCCCTTTTTATTACTTAGGCACTATGTATATGTGTATATACTTAGTTGTTATTATTCAAAACCCGTTATTGGTCATGCAAGCAAATGTTCCAGATCTGATATTATTACACTTGTAACGACTGTGTTGGTTTTGTAAATAAATAAATAAAAATAAAATAAAAATAAATAAAACTGTTAGAAATAATATTACATATTATGTAATTGGATGTTATTTTCTTTTCAAGTATTTTTGGGTGAAAATTTGTTACTTTTCTCTGGATCAGATTTCAACTTTTCAAATAAATTTATTTTTTAACGTGTTTTTGGTCCGTTTTATGTGCTTTTGAGAAACGGGATAAGTTTTATCTACGGGAATGCAATAAAATGTTCCTTCTGTTCTGGAATAAAAGATAAAAGTCATAATCTCATTGTTCTGAGGAAATCCTCACAATGCACTTGTAGCGAGGCATTTCACACGATGTTATGAACGAAGATAAATTCTCCAGCAGTTAAACCAACTGAAGGGGAAGAAACTAAGAAAACAAGTGTTATTATTCTCTCTTGGGATTTTTCTATGACCTGGATGCTTTCAAACTTAATAGAATTTCTGTAATTAAATTACATGTTTTATTTTCACCTAAAAATTAATATACGATATCTAATTTATGACATCTTTGGCATACATTTCAGAACCGCAGTACAGTACTGTTATTACTATATTATATCTTAACCACCCCAACAGGCCAGAAGGCCCGATTACAGAGGGGAACAACATCACAAACTCCCTGAGAAAAATCACCTTTTTTATTTTTATGTTCTCACCGGGAATCGAACTCGGAACCTCCATGTCGTGAGTCCGGCGTCTTAACCATTACGCTACGAAGGCCGCCAATACATATATATCAGAACCACAATACACATAGTTGAGTAAATGTAAGATTGCAGTCGAGTAAATATAGACATTTCAGTAAATAAATATGCTTTTATATAATAGTGTTGATATTTTACCAACGCCACACACTTATATAGTTTAATTAATTTACACACACACTTTACTATATTTAATTCCCCGCACCTCCCGCTACCTCGACCCTGTCCACGCCTTCCTGATTCCGCGCCAGTAGCGATTTGTTCCCCGCCCGCATACCGCCGCGCAAAAACTACCCCTATCTTTTTTTTTTTAATATAAATTTTTTATTTCAATATATACATCAAAAGAAACAAAACATGTCCTACTGAGTTGCCTACTGCAACTCGTCAGTAGGTGCATAAATACAAATTCAACTAAAAATAAAACTACACAATACATACCCTAGCGCACAAAAAAAATAAAATACATATAAATAAAAATACAAAACAAATCGGCAATTTGTCTTAAAAAACAATTATTGATCATCAGCCAAAAAGTGCATCAGTGTTCCCGTTGTTGTGCGCCCGCTGGAAGAAGAGCAACCACCTAGCAAAGGTAGGACATTTCACTATCTGGACGCGAATCCTCGAACCTCACCTGGTACCTAAGCCAACCTCAAATCCTCCAATAATTAATATTTATATCGAAATAACGAAAAAGTAGGTACACTTTTTGGTTGATTTAACTAATCTGGGTTATTTGGTACCTTGAGATAAAAGCTGTTGATAAGATGAAAGTAAAATAATTAGTTCAATAAGAGATGGACTATTCCTTCTTTATACCTAGATATTATTTCAATACATATTATTTACGAATACGCTTATTAGAAAGTGACAAAAGGAAAAATCTTTATATCTACTACTACTTTCCCTTATCCGCACCCAATAGTGCATAAGGCACTGCATTGGTGCAATATAAAACAAATAAATATGTATAAAAACGTTTAGTCTTGAGTTATGACACGATTAAGATAAATTTTATTAGGTACGATTAGCGGAAAGTTAGTACACAAGATAATTTTACTACTTTATATTCCTATACGTAACTTATTTAACCTGTAAATTACTTTAAAGAATGTTATCTTACAAAAATATTAAAACAGATTTCTAGAACGTATAATATACATGGTGTAACAAAACTCGTAGTACAACATGAAAACTGGTGAATCTACATAATATTTGGAGTCGAATGTGTAGGATGATTTTTGAGGCTTGAGGCTTCATAAAAAAATTTTTTTTTCGTTTTTCAAAGCTTTTATAAGTACCGTAGATTAAGCAAAATTTTACGAATTCTTGCTAAAACTAAGTTTTTGCTTTTGTTTTTCTAATGATAATTTGTAAGAATTTTTCGAAAAAAAAAACAACTTCTTACTCCATTTTCTCGAAAACTAGGGTCAAACAAAAATATTTCATCTACAAAATCGACTCCAAATATTATGTAGGTATAGAATTCACAAGTTTTTTCACGTGTACATCGAGCTTTGTTACACCATGTATAAATAATAAGAATAAAATGCGATTATTTTGTTCTCCTCGCAAATTTCATGAATTTTCCTAGACGTTGCGCAAAAAGGAAAGTAAAGAGATGCAGTTTACTTGACAGATTGGGTTGGGAAGTGAAATAACTAATGGGGCTCTGGGTTTTCAGGGTGTGGAAAATACTTTAAGATAATTTATGTTTTGCTTGCTTTTTTCTCCTGATTTTCTTTATCCTTACCTAGTGGTGCATATGTGATACCTTGGACTGGCGCCGAAGCGTAAGACCAATCACCTTTCCTTCATGTAAAAAAATATTAAGGTTCGCCGCACTTGTGTATCAATGCAGTGCCCTATGCACCATTGGGTGCGGATAAGGGAGAGTAGTAGAGTAGCGCATACGACATTGCACTGATACATCAAGTGCAGTATCTTTATAACGCATGAAAGTACGATGGCCTTACGCTTTATCGCCAACCCTAAGATAAAAAACTTTAATATTTTCTCAACCCTAATTTTTATCCATTTCTATTTTCTTATCTTCTTTATCTCGCTTATCTTTCCTTTTTTTAGAACCTTCAACCCTTAGAGTGTTGGTTCCCGAAACAGAAGTGAACAAATGTTCATAAGGGGTGACCGACCAGACGACTGCTTTTCCCCTCAGGCCAAGTGCCTTCATAAAATAACTTAATCTTCCCCTAACACTTACACCCACCCCATGCCTCGCCCCCATCAAACAAGGTTATTCAAAATAATATGCTTGATTATGGATACTGGCCTTCTGAATTGTGAATTGTCCATCTCGTAGTGTAGTGGTTAGCGCGTTGGGCTTTTACGCATGTGGTCGAAGGTTCAATAACCACGGGGGTCAACATGAAATGTTTGTTTAAAATGTGGTTTATCACATTAATATTTTATGTATGATTCCTTGAACTGGCACTGAAGCGCATACTGATCATCTTACCTTCATGTAATAATTAGGTGCGGTTAAAGCAATAAATTAATGAATTATCTAAGGGATATGGATATAAATCTTATAGGTATAGATAAAATATAAATTCCACAAACTACCACCAAGATCAGTTCCAGTTCCCGCGCTTCTTACCATGTCAGGTCCGCATCCCGAATTTTTGTGGTAACCAGCCGTCAAATTGTTAGCTGTGTATATCCAGGACGCTTGTTTATTTGTTTCTCGACGGTGAGAAATAAATTATTTGAGAAATACAACTGTACAAACACGCTTCTGATGGATTTCTTAAACGTGTGAAATAATAATTGCTCTGGTGCTTAATTTCAAGGAGAAATCAGAGGACTACGCTTGTAGGGAGGAAAGGAGCAGAACACCCCCAAGTTTTTTTGTCTGGCACTTAAACGATAATTTATGCAAATTCATACAATCCAGAAATTTTAACATTCCTCTATAGTGTGAGATATGATTACAATACTTACATAAAACGTATGAAAGCATCAGTTTAAATTACCATATCCATATTACCCCTATTGCAGTATAAAAATACATTTAATCATGTATTACGATGAAGGATTTCCAAACGAATATAAAAACATAGATTATCCCTCTAGATAAAGGGTGAAGCATGCTAATTTTATTCATAGAATTTATCCACCAAGACATTTGAATTCATATCATTCCGCCTTTTAAAATTTAAGCCTTTTTTTACATTTTTTCTTTTTGATAAAATTATCCCGAATTAACGTGCGCGTATTTTTTATAAATTTCTGAATAATTCCGAAGTACTTGAAAATAAATGTGAAATTTTATCCACCAATGTACTTACGTACGTTGCGTAATATTTTTTTCTGTGCTTTTGCAATTAGGCTTTATATTTTTAGAGGTAAAATAGTTTTTTTTTTAAATATTTACCTGTATCTTTTATCTTATCACAGAGAATTACAAATACTTTGTATCAGATTTTTTTACAGCAAACATTTAGAAAAAAAAAATTGGCTACTGTACAAACCCAAATATTTTTCCATTTTAAGGCTGTATTTTAGAGGATGCGCTGTCACGCGACCGCTGCCGTTTCTCCATAAAATCGTAATCCCTGATTTTCAATCTGGCATGATCTCTAATATGATTTTTCCCACTTTTTGGATATTGACAAGAAGCGTTGAATTGTCTTATTTTTAACTTATTTATCTGTTAAGAGCATACTCCACCACGTGACTCGCAGCCGCTTTCCCATACAAACGTATTCCTCGATTTTCTCCCTAAAAAAATCAAAGCTTCTAGAGACATAATAGGTACCTTATTTATTTTATGTACCCACAGTTTCAAATTCCATGTTACTAAATACAAAATAATATATTATATTATCACTGATAAGTGAACGAACTTAGATTTCCATATGAATTCCCCCATTCACTTATTTTTTATTTTTAAATTTCACCATAAAATGGTCGAAACATTTTCAGAATCGGAAAACCGGTTGTCATAAAATTAGTCAGTCATGCAAGAGCCGCATCGATATCGATCCAGACGCATTGTTATAAATAAGAAAATATTCACATGTTGGTAGATTTACAAAATAGATGTTTGCATACATATATCATGCGAATAATAGTTCCTTTTCACGAGACTTTCATGTATACGGATCATTTGGTTATTTTAATCAATTGTCCTATATACCAGTGGTCCGTGACCTTGCGATTGTAACTATAACTAGAGTTAACTCAATATACCTAGTTAACTCAATATAATTCTTATTCTACTTCTATAAGTGGAATTAAATAAAAGCAAATTACAAAAAAAACATGAATTCGATATTGTTATCTTAATATCCGATATTATTAATCCCATATTATTATTACTGGAGCTATCTATCAAAACAATTCTCAAAGGAGAAACAGTTTAAAGAAATTCATAATGGCTTTGGTAGGGATTTTGACTACTAGTGGCGGCCCTCAGAAAATTTAGAGCAATACAATTTATAATAGAGTTTTTTGATAATTTCATCATATTTTTTTACCTTACCCAACTGTCTCAAAAAGAGTAAAAAAACATCCATTGATTTTGAGATTACAGCTCGAAAAAGGTTGTGGATCCCAAATCATCAACAAGGCTATATAAGGTATTCTACCACACGCAATAACTAATCGTATGTATACCATAAATTATTGTTTTATAAGAAAGGCGTAAATCAAAAGATATAGAAAAAAAACATTTTTTTCAGATTCATTTGTTTATTCATATCCTGAATAGATTCGTTGTTTTGCTTTGTTTTATGCGTAACAAATATATTAAATAGTGCCATTAATAAAGCATTTGGGACAAGTTTAATATTTTAATGAGATTATGGATAAAATTGTATGTACGCTTAACAGGAACAAATTCACTACAAGAAGAGCTACATTAAGCTGTTTCATTTACATACATCATAGAAATCATATTTACATATTCATAGACAATTATTTACACATTTCATAGACAAATCATATATACAGATAATGGCATAACTTAAAGCTACCTTGACTTAAGGATATGCCCTGATCAAAAGACCTTTGTGTCAAAGGATAATAATGGATTGTGGTAAAATACATTATTACTTCGATGTAAATTATTACTAGAGGTGTTACTTCCTAATGCGAGGACTCTTTTAATTTAGAAAATATATACGAACTGACTCGGTATTAAATTAGAAAATACTGAAATTTTGTATTTTTATTGGTAAAATAACACAAAAATGCTGAACTTCTTAATTCTTTAAATTTACAGATGATAGAAAATTTGAATTTGAATATTGAATACGGTAGTTTTTTTACTCTACTTTTTCAATTTTTAACAACCTTCAAATTGAATAACTATGTTTTTAAACTCAAAAATGTTTCAAACAGGACATATCGCTGAAGAACAAATGCCGGCTCAGGCGTATATTCGATGTTTCAATCGGCTTGTTTTGTGCATATTTATAAATTGAGAGATCCTTTATTTGTAACTTTAAATAGAACAAATGTTACCATGTTACGTATTTCAATTAGTTTTAGGCCATCACTGTTTTGGTACATGTGAAATCTATGGTTTTAGTAAGGTAAGTCTTGTACCAATGCAGTGCACTATTGGGTACGAATAAGACAAAGTAGAAGTAGTAATAAGAAATCCATGGATATCCCATTTAGCAAAAGGTTAAACACATACACATAAAATTGCATTGTCATGGCAGTGATCAAATATTTTTTTAAATAAAATTCAGGGAAAATGAAAATAATTTTCTATCCACCTATAAAATGGTATGAAGATGTAACGAAAAATTAAAAATCTATTTTACATTTCTCATTAGGAACGCATGAAATTCGACACTTTATGGTCTAGTTATTTTGATGTCAATTTTAGCCGGCAATGAAAAATTGTACATTAACATTTATATCTAGTTTTTGATTCATCAAGATGTGTAAAAATTTATTAAACATAGAAAACGTATTGACAGGTAGAATAAAATTAAAATGTCAATATTCCGTTTTGTGTAGTTATTACATCATTACATGTACGTACATTCCAAAGAATTTAAATAGGTTTTTTTTTGTTACTGCATATTACAACTACCGTTTTTCCTAATCTGCACCCAATTGTGCATAGGGCACTGCAATTGTACCGAATGCAGTGAATCTCGATAAATTGTTACACAAAGGCAAGATGATCAGTCTTACGCTTCAGCACCAGTCCAAGGTATCACGTAAAATAATAAAAGGAACATTCAAATAACTATTTCCTATTGACACCGTCGGGAATCGAACCCGCGAACTCAGACATGGTAGCCCAACGCGTTTACGACTACACCACGAGAAAGTTAATTCTGGTAAAATTCAATGAAACGATGGCAACATTTTTAACTAAGCTCTTTGGCATTATAATTTGTTTCATATGCACATTATTGCCATATTCAATCGTAAGCCGGACACTTGAAGTTCGTTAGTCATTTTTATAAAACACGGAAAGCCTTAAGTCTAATAGGTATGAGTAATAATACAATACTAAACGTAACATTCTTCTGAGATGCGAAGTAAACTCATCCACAGAACTGACCACTATTATGAACTAACAAATACACGTAATCGGTATTTTTACTATGCTATACATTGCATTGATCAGAGAGTCAAAAATACATTTGGTGTACTGCGAATTGTGGATTAAAAAAATAATTAAAGGATGCAGTCACTTGACTCGCTCCCTTCATGCAATCGTCTTCCATTTTCTCCTTGTAATTTAGTACTATAGAAATGATTTTTTAACATGTTTTAGATCAAATAATAAAGTCGAAACAAACATGCATATAAAACTTGTCTAAAACTCTAATGTTTAACTCCACGGAGAAAATCGCGGACTACGATTGTATGGAGAAATGGCCGTGGGTCACGAGAATGCTTTTAAGATGATACGCTCAATTCTCAATACAATCGTTGTCCCCGATTTCCTCCTTGAAATACGGGGCCAGAGCCATGATTGTTTTAGAATTAGATATTGTAGAAATTCCAGGAAGAAAATCGAGGACTGCCTACTATGAAGGAACGGCCGCGGATCAGGTAACTATCAATCCACATAAGGCCTCGCTCGTTTAGAGAGTAAAAGTAAAAAGGCGCATCGACCAATCTAGAAGCAATCTAGAAAACCAAAGAAGCTCTGGAAGGGGATATGGATTTCTATGGAGAAAGGTGCATGGTTAAAATATAAAATAAGCTCTTAGAAAGACATAATATGGTTTCATTTGCATTCATCGTAAAGTAAATATCCACCAATAACTATTAAATACGCCATAATATACTATTTACTAATAAATATAAACGATCCCCCCTCATTATAAGTACTACATTCTTTGTGACTCGATGCTCACCCATTTCAAAAAATATATTAAACAGTTTTGTAAAAAAACTAAACCAAACCAAGAGGAAATCCACTTTAAACTGTTCACATTTTAGCCAAGGTTCAGTCTACTAGTGAAATCGCTCGCTTATTAAACGGTTACAGGCTTTTTCAAAATAAATTAAGGACACCGCCAGTATTTTGTACCACCTTAATTTCAGTCCATAATTTTTAATAAGCCATAAGTCCGTGTAGAGACAAAATTATGAATTCAACTGGATTTGCTCATTGTGTTATTAAAGTAGGAATCAAAATTATTATTAATGTGCTATTCTTTAAAATGTATAAATAAATACAACCGAGCGGTTTCATTCGTAGTCTAGATTGAGGCTAAGTTTGTCCATAAACTTAAGAAAGTACATTCCAATCGCATTTGCAGTGGCATAAATTATGGCGAAAATAATAGAATGTACATCCTTTACATTGTGTAATTTGGTAGTAAGTTTCATCAAATTACTGGTATTATTTTTCATAAAATTCACAATATCTAGGCCGGTAAATGAATAAGGTTTGCATGACGTCACAGTAAGATGATTAAAAATGATTTCCATGTATTTTCGACAAATTTTACAAATCAATCAGATCAAAAGATCGAACACAAAAGTGACATTCGTGCATAGTATGAAACAATATGCTTTCTCAAGTGATCGCAATATACCTACTTAATTAATTTAGGATATTAATAAGGCTGCTACTTAGATTTAGACTTTTTCTAGAAATTACCATTCAAATATCTTAACCTCCTGACGTGATGGTTAGTTAGTTAGTTAGTTATGTATTGAATTCTGTACGTACTTTTACATATTTATTTAAACAGTGCTCTTTTTTTTCGATTTTTGAGATTATGAATATAAAATATGATGTACATTATAGGCAAGGAGGTTGTGCTATAATAATACTAATATGGAGGGAAAATAAACTCAGATAGTTGACGCATCAAAGTTAAATTAATCATAACGACAAAGGAATTACATCATTGACGGCGTAAAAATGTATGCTTCAGTTAAATTTCGAAAAACGGTTTTCAGAGAAACCATCTATCTCTTTTTTCTCATATTTATTCATATTGCACAGAAAGAGAGGCTTTATGATTACCGAGATGGTAGATTTGGTAAAATTTTAGTGTTCCGCACTTGTAACGTACGCAATGCCGTACTTCTTAATTTTTAACCACGGTTTTCGGAGAAATCATTTATCCCTTTTATATTATGTAATCGTAGAGGCTTTCTATTTGATTAGAGTTTTTTCAATATTTTTGAAATTATTTTATTTACCAGTTAATTTAACAGTTTCAAATTTCGCATTACACTTACTCGCACTATATTTAAGTAGCATCCTTATTTCAGTATTATTAATAAAATACTTGACATTTTCTTAATAAATATTACCCGAATAAATTTCCATTGTTTTGGAATTTTAGCTTTATAGTTCAAAAATAATTTATTATGCAGAATAATAACATAATTTCATACTTGTAAGGAATTTCATTGATTATATAGGAAATGTAAAGTTATAAAAATGTATTCCATTATGTAAATAAGAACCTAACGGGAAAATGTTGCAATTGTTTGAATCGCACATTACAAAGCTTTTTTATATTTTTTTAACGTTTCAGGCTTTTTGAGTTTGGAGCTAGTAGTATTCCAATATTTAAAAAAAGTGCATTGTAATTTTTAATTAAATTTTACATAGATGATTGTACACTTTTATGTATGTAATGTGTTGGAAAATTACATTTAAATTATTAAGTTTAAAAGACAATCACGTTTTTAATATTTAATAAACTTTGCAATATATTTAGCAAATTTGAAGATTTTTTCACAAACATTTAGGCTTATCTTAATATATATATTCCTTTGTTCGTACCTTATTGAAATTTGCTGCATTTGAAATCGGCATAAACAATACAAGAAAATATTATTTTTCCTAAATGATTTTAACAAAAAAATAATGGAGTGTTGTTGCAGTCTTCCTACCAGTTAGGATGTGAAAAAAGGTATAAATTAAATTGAGGTCGATGCGTATTATGCTGGAACTAATTTTAGTATTATGCATTATTGTGTTAATTCCGAATTTTTCACAAATTTGAACAATAAATTAACAGAAAAATAGATTATTTTACCATAATAACGGAACATATTTTTTAAAGTTATTGTATACTATTGGAATGATGTAAAAATATAAAAGCTGTTCTATAAATGCAGGCAAACAGAGATGGCAAATAATTTATACAAATACTCACGTAGAATTGTTTGAAAATTGTCATACAATTATTTATTTACATATTAAAAATACTTAATATTATACTAAAACTAAGTACATTGCTTAAATTCAATTTCATTTTCATATTGACATCCACTGAATAAATTAATTTAAAAATACAAAATTACTCAAACAATAAAACACGTAAGTATGAATATTTGTATATATTTAGGAATAATCTTTTTTTTCTACAAGCAGTCAATGTCAATAAGAAAATGATATAAATCGTTTTTTTGCAAGCATGGCATATTTTGAAAATTAATTCAAACACAAATGGTTATAAGTTATTTATAACCTACATAAAATAAACGTAGATAATAGTTCCAAAAATATTATACCATTGAATACATTATCTTGCATAACTTCACAATGAATGAGATCGAATGACAAAATATTCTACATATTGTAGAAAATATAAAAAATGAAAATATAATCAATGTATGTATTTTGAAATTTTCTTGAGTTATATTACCATACTTATCGAATCTACCATTTCTAATTTTCTTAAATATTTATTCTCCTACCAATTTTGAATATTATTTATTCTAAGTACCTATTATCGTGCACCCATCGAATAGTTGTAAAAATAAATTAATAAATAATATTTCAAGATGATCCATATCGTATCTATGTATAAAAGAGTAAAAAATCCAGATACCAATTTAAAAAAATTGTCATGTCTTTACGTTCTTAAGGATAACATAATTTACTTATAAAATAATAAATAGACAGAAAATATATTTAAAAAACATTAATTAGGTTGTACAAAATGACAAAATATAATAAATACAAACAAACTTATCACTAATGTCTCTTTAAAAAAATTATCACCAGTCAATTGTGTGTTCATGTTGATCAACGCTGACTCCTCCCCCGCCTCGTGCCTTGGTCAAAATCAAGTAAAATACTGTTGCTTCATAATTGCTAAATTATATAACTTAAGTGTTTATCACTTCTCATTGATCCTGTGAGAGATTCTATCCCGTGTGATAATACTGAAACAAAAAACAGTTAATACCATTAGTAAAACCGTTAGTACCGTCCATTACGGTCAACCAGTTCAAAAACTGTTTAGGTGCAGAAGGTAGACAAGAAGCAGTACAAAAAATATAAGTGCACCAGGAAAAGCTGCCTGCCTAGAATAATAATAATAATAACAAATTAATTATAATAAAAAAGAACACATCATATTCTTCTTCTCTTTCTCTGTTTTATATGGGGCTGAGAAATTTCAACTGATATAATGAAACTTTTATTAATTTCAAAAATAAATGTAAAAATGCAAGTTTAATTGATCTCAAATTTAGCGGAAATCAGTACCTAATGTTGATCTGACAATATAAGGAACTTCACAGAAGTAAGTACAGTGATAGATGATGATCAAATATAGGGATGAATGGAGACAAAAAGGAGGCCTACATCCAATATTGGAATGAAGATGGCTGAGGGAGAAGAAGACATTATTCTGATTCATACATATTTTTGTTGAGATTAAAATATTTGAAAACAGTTTTCTTATGGTAAATAAAATTTAGTTTACCTTTATTTGCACATGATGCTTATTTGACTAGTGCAGTATAGGAGGAGGCGGTCGCGCCCTGCCCGGGGGAGGGCGAGGGATGGACTCCAGAGGAGTGATGAAGTGCGGGAAGGGGGCGCGAGGAGAGCTGCGGTGGCGCTGCCTCCGCACCCCCCGGCCCGCCTGCTGCTTCTGCCCGCAGCGCGTGTCCCTCCGCCACTCCCCGGGGCTGCCCCCCAGCCGCTTGCACTCCCGGGCGTATGCACTATACGCCTCGCAGTAGCAAGTTGCTGTCGGACACTCACACATGTCCATCACGCAAGACTCATAATAATTGTGAGGATTCAGCTTGTGTCGACACGCTGAAAACGAATCTGACTTATTGAAGAACCGGCACATTCTAGTTGCGATTTTCTTGCACGGCTTTTCTTTGAACAGGATTTCTTGTTTTCGGGAACAAGCCTTTTTCCCGCCTACTCTCCAAGAATTTCCGAGCTTCCACATATCTTCCCTGTTCACATCTTTAAACATGTATCCATTCCTCATCTTGAGATCGTCTCTTACTATAGAATTGTAATTTCCGCATAACCCACAGAGTTTATCTTTGTAAGAGGTTGGAGCGGCAACTTCGAGAAAACCCGTACCATCCCATGTCAGCTTCACTCCAATTTCTGTATTCACGTAAATGCTGTCTTCTTTTCTCTCAATATGGGCTACGTTTCCAGGAATATCATAAGGTAGATCCACTTTGGTTCCATTAACTTTAACCCTCAACTTTCTTCCCAAGTTAATTTTAATATCTCCAATCTTCAAAGATATGGTTTTAGTCCATGAAGAATATTTTGTATTTCTACCATCGTTTGTAGCGCGAATGGAAAAAGTATGATTGACACAGTCGGCAGCTAGCTGATACTTGCAGGATCCTTGAAAACTGTAAAATTTGCCATCAAAGGTTTTGTAATGAGGGTCACCGAACACTGTGCACACTCCTTCACTTTCCACGCAGCTGTGGCAACATTGGCCGGGAGAACGTTCCTTCCGGTACCCAGAAGGGCAAGTCAGGGGAGGACACTGCTCCATGGCACATGTTGGGTCTCCAAGGTGGCACTTGCAAGATGTACACTCATCCAGTCGCCAGGCTACTCCATCCTAAAATTGAATTAATAATAATTTGTATTTCTTTAAGCGAATTCATCACATAAATACTTAAGGTAACTACTAACGGGTGTCTCAAAAAGAGCGTACTATTACATTTACAAATTAAAAAAAATTTTTTTTTTAGCGAATTGTGATGTAAAGTAGACATGTTCTGATTAAGTATGGTATAAAATATCCGAAAAATTGCCACCGCGGCTCTGATGACAGGCGATTGCTCATTTCTTGAATTTTTTAATGAAATTTTCCAAAAGATGTGGCTTTTCAGCTTCTCAGTTTAATTATTTTTTTTGACTCTTCTAATTGTTAAACATTAGGTTCATTTTTTTGACCGTAAATTCCGCGAAGTTTGCGAGCGGTCTCATCCTAACTTTCCCCATTTTTGGTTTTCACAATGATTGTCGTTCTTTTGCATAGTTCTCCATTTTTAATTGCACGAAAACAAAATTACACAAAATTTAAATAGTGCACTCTTAGTGGACATCCAGTACAATACATGGTGTAACAAAACTCGATGGACAAGCGGGAAACCTGTGATTCTACGTCATATTTGGAGGCGATTTTACAGAGTTTACTAATTTTATTTTACCCATTATTTTCGAGAAAATTGAGTACGAAGTTGATTTTTTGTTTTGAAAAATTTTTGCAAATAGTAATCAAATATAGTTTATTTAGTCAAATTAATAGTATCCATAAATAAAACACATTAAAAAAACGCATTTTAGTAAGAATTTTTGCAATTTTACTTAATCTGAGGTACTAATAAGATCTTTTATGAGAAGAAAAAAAAATGTTTTCAAGCTCAGATTAAAGTCATATTACACATTCGACTCCAAATTTAATGTAGATTCACCAGTTTTCGAGTTGTACTACGAGTTTTGTTACTCCATGTATATGTGTAGTTTAAACGTACCTACTATCTAATTGAGGTTTTAATGTATTTAAATAATTTAAAAGCAGTTCTCGAAATAGTTCAATTAGACTATAATCATTATTATTTATGACTCCTTCTTAAGTAATATAGTAATCTCTTGTTTAGCTGTATCCATTTATTTTAAACAAAAAAAAATATTTAAATAGAAGACAAAGTAGTTTACATCGTAAGTCTTCCCTCCAGTGGTGCATGTGGTTCGGACCTCTTCTACCGGTGGACAGTGAGGACAGCATTCTCCAGGAGTAGTCTTCTGATGCTGGGGAGCACACTCCAACACGGGGCAAGAGTTCCTGGAGCAGACTGTAGTTCCGTTCTGGCAGGAACATTGTGTGCATCTATCTAACACAAACGACTTCCCGTGGAAGTGGTAATCTTTCCCTAATATGCAAGGTTTGTTTGGAGTGTGATCTGTAACATGGACAAAAATAAATAATTATAATATTACGGAACGGCTAAAAAATAATGCAAAATAAATTGACCATAAACAGTAATTTTCTGTGAAAGAAAGCAATTTTTCCTGCGAAGAGCTCATTGACGACATCTATACATTTTATTTCAAGCTATACGCAAGACGCATAGCAAAGTTTCACACCAAATGAATAAAAGGGATCATGCATTGATTTTATCTATCGAAGTACAGATGTCACTACTGTGCTTTATATGTGCCTTCATTTTAAAATTATTCTCTTTAATGTTGTAAAAGCTCACCCAATGTTCCAATCAAAATGACCAGTTATAAAGACGTTGAGGTCATGACTTTTTATTTCGTAGATAAAGTATTGAGTACTTATTTTACCTCTCACATCACTGCTTTAACTACCTATTTCAAAATCATTACTATGTAAATACTATTGTATTAAAAAATACCTATTATAAATAATTAAAAACTGTTTTATCAATAAGTAGGTATTTTAAAACTCTATTTGGCCCGGCCACGGCCGGCTGTTAGAGCTTAATATAATAATTAAATTTATTTGATTAAAGTAGGTACCAAATAATGGTGCAGTGTGCATTCACTTAGTACACAAAGCGTAGTATATATTAATAATTTATTACATAAAGGCAAGATGATAAGATTTACGCTTCAGTGATGGTTTAAGGGTTAAAAATGACCCTGTCATTTTTAATTCATACTTAAATATATGCTGCATATGCACGCTCTTTGCAAAATGATCCGTTCTTTCACGCACATAAAGTGCCATCTATTGAAAACTCGTCTAATTAATGTTTACCGGGAAACAGCAGTTTGGCCGGCTTCCCCTCCCCGCACACCGGACAGCACTGGCCGGGCGGCGTGCGCTGCAGTGCGGGCGGGCACGGCAGCACTGGGCACGCACGCTTCGCGCACGTCAGCTTGCCCTTGGAGCAGTGGCACTTCAAGCACGGTCCCTCCCACAGGGTGGCGTCGCGGCCCTCGGACACTTTCTGCCCGTTTATGTGACACCCTGGAACAAACACATTACAATTTATAAATTAAGGGCCATACACACCAAAGCAATAAACAAATAGTGTTTAGTCTATTTTTATGCCTAAAATATTTGCCTAAAAAATAGAAAGCGTAAAAAAATAGGATTTGATGTGCTCTTTTATTAATAATCATTTTTATTTTGCTGCCACCTTTAGTAAGTTATTCTGATAAATAATTTTAAGGAATGACGAAAAACATCCACATGTTACAATATTTATACGCTGTGATAACCGATAACCGATAAGTGAACCGGGTTGTGGTCTAGTAGTAGATTCGAGGACTCCAGATTAGTATAATCTCTAGGTTCTAGTCCCACTCCAGCACAACTTGTTTCCTGCTTTCTGGAACAGTTATTTCCGACTATTTGAAAGCAGCCCCAAAATTGAAAGATATAGAAAGAATAAGAACTCAAATGTTTATTTTTTACAAAAAAAAAAAAGAAATAATTACATGTTGTTCAAAGTCTTTTGCACCTAAGACCTACGAGTGCAAACTACCCCTAATTTCTGCTTTTCCTCATTTGTACCTGACTCGGGTATTACCTATCTACATATTTTTTATTTATAAAACGAGTGTGCATATTACTACTTTCCCTTATCCGCACCCAATGGTGTATAGGGATCTGCAATTGGTACACCAAGTACAGTGAGTTCTACCATTATACATAGAGTAACAAAACTCGCAGTACAACCGATAGCTAGTGAATCTACATAAATTATTTTCAAAATTTTACATATTATGTTTCTTTTTTTAATTTTTATGGGTTATATTCAAACATCTTGAAAATCCCCTATATTATTTTTTTAATATCCTCCTATTCTTCCTCATCCTTCTTTTCCCATCCTTTTTTATTACTTAGGCACTATGTAAATGTGTATATATACTTAATTGTTATTATTCAAAACCCGTTATTGGTCATGCAAGCAAATGTTCCAGATCTGTTATTATTACACTTGTAACGACTGTGTTAGTTTTGTAAATAAATAAATAAAAATAAATCAAATAAAATCATTCTTGGAGTCAAATGTGTAATATGACCTTCTAATCTGAGCTTTAAATTTTTTTTTCTTCTCATTTAAGCTTTGATCAGTACGGCAGATTACGTAAAATTGCATAAATTTATATTAAAATACTTTTTTTTTGTTTTTATTTATGGATAGTATTAATTTTACTTAATACATGATATTTGATATCAATTTGAAAAAAAATATTGAAAAAAAATCAACTTAATTCTCAATTTTCTTGAAGACTATCGGTCAAATAAAAAAAATATATATTTAGAAATCGACTTCAAATATGACGTAGAATCACTTTTTTTTCCTGCTTGTACATACATCGATTTTTGTTATTACACTTTGTATTTATAATTCTTTCATTAATTATTATTAAGGTGCTCAGCGAAATCACATAAAAATCAAACATGCCATAAAATATGTAGTACTATGTCTGTTGGTTTAACTGCATGTGCATTATATGTGTAAAATTTAATGTTTGATCATTATGTTGCTTGTCCAGATAACTATTAAAAAATCTATCGAATCGATAATCATACACCTTTTCTTTCTATACAATACGATTAATCATGACGGAAAACAGATATATTTTTTTTGGTGAATCGTGGTTTCAAATTTTAACTCTCACTTATTTCAAATTAGTTTGATGACATCACTTTTTTACGCCGATAATTAATGCGATATTCAAATTTTCTTTTTCTTATCAGGTAATTTTTGTCGTTTATGGTTCATTTTTCTTTGATAAAAGTAAGCGTCACCTATTGCAGTTTATTTTCCCTCCACATTATTATTGTTATAATTCAATCTCCATAGTTATGACTAAAGAGCATAGAGAAGTTCTGGCAAATTATAATTTTTACAGAAATAAAATTCGGTTTTTTTTATAGACCTTCGAACTTCGAAGTGAATCTAGTATACGTAGTCTGTTCAAAAAGTATCGCGAATTTTATATTTTTTCAAAAAGTATTTATTTATTCATGAATATCTATTTTGTCCCCTTCAAAGTAATTCCCCTCGGATATAATACATTTATGCCAACGTTTTTTCCAATCCTCGAAGCACTTAAAAAAAATCATTTTTTGTGATCTTGTTCAGCTCCTCCTTCGATGCCGTCTTTATCTCCTCAATCGTGGCGTAGCGTCGTCCTTTCATGGGGCCTCTTCAGTTTTGGAAACAGGAAAAAGTCACAGGGGGCCAGGTCTGGGGAATACGGTGGCTGCGGCGCTATTACTGTGTTGTTTTTGGCCAAATATTCGCGCACAAGCAACGATGTGTGAGCAGGGGCGTTATCATGGTGCAAAAGCCAGTTTTTGTTCTTCCACAAATCCGGGCATTTCTGGCGGATTTCTTGCAGGTAATATTCCTTATTGACCGTACTACCCTGTGGCAAGAACTCATGATGCACCACGCCCCTGCAATCGAAGAAAACTGTGAGCAAAACCTTCACGTTCGACCGAACTTGGTGCGCTTTTTTCGGTCTTGGCTCATGCGGCAGCTTCCATTGGGATGATTGAGCTTTGATTTCCACGTCATAACCATAAACCCATGATTCGTCACCAGTTATGACCCTCTGGAGCACATTTGGGTCGTCACGGACCGAGTCCAACATCTCCTGAGCAATGTTAACGCGATGCTGTTTTTGGTCGAAATTGAGCAATTTTGGCACGAATTTCGCGGCGACCCGACTCATGCCCAAATCATTGGTTAAAATCAAATGCAACGAGCCAATCGATATGTTTAGGTCCTCAGCAACTTCTCTAACGGTGATTCGACGATTGGCTAATACTATTTTCTTCACTTTATCAATGTTTTCGTCTGTTGTTGACGTGCTCGGGCGTCCGGCACGTTCTTCGTCGTTCACATCTTCTCGGCCCTCTGAGAACATTTTTGTACCACCGATAAACGTTGCTTTGGTCCAAGGTAGCTTCACCATATGCCACATTCAACATTCGGAATGCGTCCGCGCACTTTATTTTGTTTTTCACACAAAATTTGATACAGATTCTTTGTTCCATTTTTTGGAATAGGCAAAAATCGAAGACGAGCCAAAACACATCCAAGCAAAACAGCTGTCAAAAATTAACTAAACATTCAAAATGTCCGACCTTGTCAGCATAAGTAAGGGACGTGAGTACCAACATAACGCTACAAAAAAATCAAAAATCAAATATACGTAGCCCGCGGAAATTCAAAAATTCGCGATACTTTTTGAACAGACCTCGTACATTCGTTTTTTTTGGGTTACTGCGTTTATAATATGACTTGGGACGTCGATTTGATCATAAAAACATGTCAAATATTTATTAACACGTGTGTAAATGTTAACAACACCGTGTAATTTATCCCCGTCGGATTTTCCAAATAATTTTCTTGAATTAACAGCATTTTTATGGCGAAGTAAAGATTTTCATTGCTATTTAACGATTCGAAATATTTGGAGATGCTGTCTTAATTATATTCATTTTCTAACATTCCATAAGAGTTGTTACTGGAGCCAGTTTCACGTCCGTGTTTACTGGCTGGTATGCAACATAAATTAACATAGACAGATGAATTACCATACACGAATAAAAATGTCGAAAAAACAAAGCACAGACTAACAATAGCGGTGAACGCTTATGCAGAAAAATATCAATGATATTTGGAAGGAATTAAGCTAGGGAAATAGTTATACAGTAGACGAGTAGACAAACCGTGTGTGTATCGCACTCACAGAACAATACCGCCGCAACTCAAACAGGAGAGCAGTTTGAACATTTTGTCTACTACAATAATCTTGTATCAAGTTAGTATTTTTAATTATATAAATAGAAAATTGTTAATTTGACTAATTCTATCAGCAGTTTACGTCAGAACCATGGGACGTTGACCTAACTTGGGAGAACGCACGGCAACTGGCGGCCAATTGTTTCGCTTGGAGATCCAAAATGGTAAATATTTTTTTGTGACATCTCATAAAAATTAATATTACATATTAAGGCCGTATAGCAATTAAACCCGTGACATCATGCATGGGAGTTCAACGCGCTAACCACTACACCACGAGACAGATATTTCATTTCGTTTTTTATATTTTTTTTCCAAACATTGCTTTTTTTTGGGGCTGAAATTTAATATCGTCAATCCGCTACTGCAAGCATTTATCTCTCTTCTAAATAAGAAAAAATGTTGAACGCTCAAAATTCTGAAACGGCGATATGCTAATCCAACGTCACACTCAACGACTCAACGGATTTAAAATGTCAAGTAAATTCAATAGCACATTCAATAAACAAAATAATCACCCGAGGAATGTAGAATACTCCATGTTTACCTAATTATTGTGTTTGAAGATCTTCCTTTACTAAACAGAAAATGTCACTTTACGAGTTTGTGATTATAACCATTTCGAAATAATCTTTACAATATGGATTTAGACGGATTATCTCAATTCAGATGTTGCGCAAAGGCGGCTATTTCCATTATTTTAAATAAAATTTTACTTGAACAAAAATATATGGACATGGACTTTGTATCTTAAAACTTACTTGGATTATGAAGTTTTCTGATGGAACGAGATGTTTGCTAGAAGGATAACCCGTTTATTGATCAAATAATTAAAAGGAAGTATCGATAAGTAGATACTGGATATATTTATTATTCAAACAAGTGTTCCAGAATAAATATCGACATTAAAATATATATTTACTTCTTTCTTAATAAAATGAAACATTTGTGTTCTTATGATATACCCAAATACTCGAAAGCAGGAAACAAGTTGTGCTGGAGTGGGATTCGAACCTAGAGATTCTAATCCGAAGTCCTCGATCTACCACTAGACCACAACCCGGTTCTGTAAGCGCATAATATTTATCCGGATTATGATATCTACGTATTCTAATAAGTTTTTTACAAAGATTTTGTAACTCGCTCTTGCGAAATTCTCTTTTCCAAAATTTAACTGATGTAAGTGAGTGTATTAGGTCACTTAATACGATTTTTATACGACATACGACAAACTTTCCGAAATACATGGGTACTTTAATGAGTAACTATTCAGGCGTGTAAAGCTTGCTTAATATTTTTTAGTCTCGCATTGAATAAACTTGAGAATACCTAGTCATTTTACAGTAAATAGTAACCTTGTCACTGCAGCCGCGATAATCGGATACAAATGATGTAACACTTTAAAATATCTTCATATTTGTGTAAACTCTCTTTCACTGGGCTTGATTTATCTGATTTAGGAACACAATCCAAAGGTGTCCGCCGTTATTTATTGATTTGTTCACGGATTAGCGAAGAGAGGAACTCCGGTAATTACACCTTCCTACGTGCCTTGTATAACAGCTTCATCGAAAATCATTATCTCACCAACTAATACTACATGTCTGGGAATGTAATTCAAGCTTAATTTAATTACAGTGTAGTTTCGTTTAGACAAGAAAAATGTATTGAAAGTAATAAAAAATGTATTTAAATGTGCTTTGATCTTACTATGGAATACGAATTCCAGTTTAGCTTCGATTCGAATAAAATTACTTTTGTTTATTGGTTCTCATAAATGTTTGAATAAAATAGGGAAATTGTTGATAATGCTTCTAAATAACGATGCCTATGAATATCCTAAATTTCGTAAGCATAAAATGGCATAGCGAATTAACAAAAGCAATGCTTAAAATTAGGTAGGTAAGTAACTCTGCACGATCTTCGCGTTTCATCTCATATAACATATTAATTTTCAAGCAATGATTGGTTAACCTGATTACTTAAGTCTAGTATAAACATAACTTGTTTTGGACCATCAGGAAATTAATGTTGAACGCAGTACCCTTGGCTGTCAACATGTTGACGATCAAGATCAAGGATCAATGTCTAAAATTCAGGACGAGTTATAGAAAGCACAAAAACAAAAACAATACATAATATTATATGGCATGTGTATGTGTATATGGCTATTTATAGGTAGGCATACCTATAGCTATATATAATGTATATATGTACTTATGTAGGTATGTTGATGTATACTTTTTTACATAATTTATCCTGTTTTGTAACGCCTTAATTAACTTTAGTAAGTACGTACGTCAAATTGTTATATTTTAGTATTTTTTTTATCAATGACCTGAAGAAGACAATAATTAAAACATTTTTTATCTACACATACATACCTACATAGCGTGAAGTGTAGGTAGGAAACTGATTTGAATGAAATCATAAGATAGCTTTCTGTTTTGAAAGATTAATTACACACGCTATTTAAACAGTCTTGTTTGACATTTTATCATTTCAGTAAATTGGTACTGGCGGTGTTCTCGAGTGGGATTTCAACATACTTTCTGAATATTTTTCTGCGCCCCCCACGTGGTCGCCCAGGGCTCCTAATAATAATATATTCCGATGTTTGGGGCCCCTCCCCGAACCTCCTAGGGCCCTTGTTAGACCGGGCGGCTCTTTAATAAGAGCCAATCATCGCCAACAAGGCAATAACCACCAAAATTTGGGTGCCGCATTTTTACGACCCAAAAAAACATCAGCCTACGCTGATTTATTTTCACATTTGATATTTTACACGATTTTTATTTACTGGATCAGTATAAAACTAATTTAAAATACGCTGACAATCAATTATACCGAGCAACCAGAAATCTTAGCCGGTAACCTGTTTTCGAAATTAGTTAACAATGTTTCGGGAATTTCGTTACATAAATCTGCAGCCCCATTTGCCATAAACTAAATTTAGATTTTATAATGCCGGTTTGTGACATCCTGGGTGTCCTAGTTGGCTAAAGAGTTTAACAAAGGAGTCTAAGCGGTTACTGACAAGGCTGGGAATTCAGCCGATGTTATGCAAATAAATTATTTTTAAAAGAACAAAGAATTTATGAAAAATGTAAAAGAGGTTTGCGAAATGAATGGGCGGCGAGTGGTCAGAGCCAGCTGCATATGTAGGGGGATCGAAGGAAGGGGTTGGGGAGGGCAGGGGGAGGGGTACGGTGGGAGCCTACACACTGCACACCTGTGGGAAAAGGAATTTAGAGATCTCTGGACCATCGAACCTCAAACTTTGGGTTAAATTTTAAAAATTTGGTGCATTTTGAAAATTATAATAAACCTACAATATAAAATTAGGATGTACAAAAATCATCACTGGTTGAATCCATATATATAGGCTTGTTTATACAAGGAGTCTTACGGGTTGAAGAAAAGTTGGGATATTAAAAAAATATTTTGAAAAACATGCACATTTTAGGAAAATATTTTTATTTTTAATTAAATCAGCAGTACCTACCTAGCGCGTATTTTATTTTTTAAGGTTACGTCTTCCAGATGTCCTCCATTTTGTTGCACGTGCTCATGATCCCTTCAACGCATTAAGCATATCACGCCAGAGCATAGAAGGCTCAATAATTTCCCCTACGGATATCTTTTTTCGTGAGACTCCCTGTGCAATATTATGCAGGGTGCATCATGTAGCTAGGCGCAATAAAGCATTTAAATACGAAACCATACATTACTCCCCGAGTCGAGTTAATCATATATTTGGTTAGTTTACTTGGAAAAATTAACTAGTATGAAATCAGGCTCCCACGTATTTGAAATTCGGAGGTTCACAGTCACAACGGCGAAACTACAAAAAAATTGGGTATTTGGGTTTCATTCTAAAATTGCAGTATTTTTTGATGACAGCAAGATGTAACTTGTGAGATGAGTGGTTACTGAAATGGCTTATCTGATTAGATTCTTATCAAGAAGAATACGTGATTATTTAAAACCACATTTTTTCGTAGTTTCGCCCTTATCACTCTGTCGAAGGTTACTAATAATTGCAGCAATAGATTACCTCGTGTATACGTAGTGTGATGCATTAATTTTTTGTACCGTCTTCGTATTCAGCAATAAATTACAAGCGACGAGATTTGCGAGTTTTGGATAGGTGTATTTAAAACAAAGTATGCTAGTATCTGGATTGTTAGCATTTATAATTGTTATTTTATTTTCCACGATGCTGTCATCTTTACTGTCATTCGTCCATTGTTATGCCGTCAGCACTAGTTACAAGATAACAACGATTTCGTGTATTACAAACTGTAAATCGTAAATTATCTGGAAATATTAGCTAGCTATAAATTTATGTAAACTTTAATTCACACTTTGTGTAATATTTCACCTCAAGGGTAAAAACAATCATTTCATTGCAGTCATGTTTATTATCCTGGCATTTGATTTCTTAAACAAGATCGTAAATTAATATACAGATATATCTCATATTAGTAAATGATCGAGCAGATTCGATTCGGTATTAATTATACCTCTTTATTTTTGAAGTGTCTAACACCTAGCTGTGATTTGTGTATGCTTTACCAGTATTAATTACAAAATAGTATTACTTCATATTTCTTAGAATAACAATAAGGCTTTAGTATTATTGTTTTCTGTTTCGAGCTGTAATTTATGTCAAAGCTTTGATTAGTTAATATTTATTTGAATAGTATTTCATCATCAGTGTTGGTTTAAAATAAATTAATTTTACTTTACTTATTTTTTTATGTAGTGAGGACAAAGATATTCATGATTTATACCTGCATAATTCAATGAGTAAAGGTTACATTATATAATACAGCCTTTGGAAGTTTTCTTGTTTTTATAACCAAAAATCAAGTAAGCTTTGTTTATCAAATCCAGACTTTTTTCCAAGTTTTACGAGTAAAAAATAATCAGATTAAACATTTTATTTTAGATCTTACTGCAGAAAACATAAAAAAACTGAGTTGCAATGAAAAATTAAACTGCGGTAGGAAGTTCAGACGGAAAGCTTATGCCAAAGCTTCGCCCAAAGATCATCTAATTGTGAGTTTTAACACCTAATAAAGATTAGATAAACTCAAGGCCAAATGCATTGTCAACGTAATTTTACAATACGAATTGACTACCAAAGGTTATAAATATATTCAATTCATTTATGTAGTACTCGTAATAATGCTATTGTATCCTCAGTTTAAAAAAATAATCACCCGAGTTGGACAAGGTTTGATGGGGCGAAGCAGACAACAATTTAGTTCGCGGTATGAACTTATGTCTTTTTTCTGTTTTGATGCATCTTAATTATGATGAAGGCGGGTTCCTTTAGTCCAGCGGAGGCATTGTTTATTGATGGAAATTTATAGTTCGGCCCGACCGCGGAGAGGGCGGGCGGTCCTATGAAAAAATACCTTATTTACACAACCTGCCGGTGACCACACGTTCAATATTAATGCGGGAAGAACAATATTAATAAAAAAAATATCAAGTCAAAATAATCAGTCTAGGATTAGATAAGTCTATTTAGATAAATTCGTATGTTATAAATATACTTTGTAATATAATATTTTACGACATATAAATCTCAAATATAATGGCGGCCTCCATAGCGTATTGGCTAAGATGCTGGACTTAAGATACAGAGATATCGGGTTGGATTCCAAAATATGTTTTTCCTTACCCAGGGTGTTCGAGATGTCGTTCCCATCTGTTATTGGGCCTCCTGGCCGGTTGAGGTGATTAAATAATATAATCTTATAATAAACATAATTATACAATCTTAATAATGGGGTGGTATTTCTTAATAATGGTCGGGGACAGATCATTGGCATGGGTCTCTACTGATTGAGTCGCCATCCCATTATTGTGATTATATTAAATGTGAAATGTAATAAATAAATAAATAAAAATCTTCAATGCTTTCTCCTTCAAAGTAATAGTAACAAGGTTAGTTGGTTAAATATTGAATTTTGAGTTATTCCGAAACTGATGATGGCAAACACTTTAATGTATGTATTTTGTTTTAATAAGATAAATATCGAAAAAAGTTTGCATTCGATTGGCCTGTACTATGCAGTCTGTCAAATTAATTAAACCTTTATAAAAAATATAAAAATGGTGTATAAAAAGAACACAAATAGAATATTTATTACTTATTAAAACGGTATCACGAAGCATAAGAAGAAAATCAAATCGTTTCATCGAGTCTCCATTTTGAACACAATACACTGTTTTTTTAAACACAATACACTTTTTCTCTTTTCCTTGAAGAAACCAATTGAAATTTTTATAATATAATTCAATCATGTATATACCGAAAAGCATGTAATTGATAATTTTCGTAGTCCTATAAAATATAAACTGATGGTCATCCTGTGTTAGGCCGAAAGGTTCGAGCGAGTCCCACCCAAAGAGAGTTACTATAATGACTAAATCTCCCCCAAGATCTATCAAATTAGAAGCAATAATTTCCTAGTTATAAAACGTCTAACAGCGCTTTTATTGTTATTATATTAAAACAGTAATTTGTATTTGTATGCGTTTTATTTAATGAATTAATAGACTGTTTAAAAAAACACACATTTTACAAAGCGCGTACGCACGATAGCAAACATATTTTTTAATAAAAAAAAACTCTGAACATAATATATTATGGAACACTTAGCCCTTAGACAATCAGAAATACAATAAAACGAAACTAAGTAGAAAGGTATTGCAGGAACTACGAACGTTGACAAATTAACCGAAAAAATTCACTATAAATAATTGTGTAAATTTGAACACTTTACCTCAAATTTACTACAACCTAATTATTTTTTATTAGTGACTACTGCTCTGTAACTTTCTTGTGAAGTTCTTTTAAAAATACTATGAACTACGAGTATTTAAATGTGTTTAGTTCAAAATATCTGTTTAGAAATGTAGGGTTTATCAAGTTTCAAAGCTTTTATCCGCGAACTGGTTTCCTCAACATTACAAACTTTGTTTTTTTTAAACTCTAAATTCTTAAATTAAATTAGCAGTTTTTGAGCCATTTAAAAAGCAGTGCACGAAGCTGACATTAAAAGATTTTTTTTTTTAACTACCACCTTTAAAAGCTCAGTGCGTCGCGACGCGTCGCGGCGCCAGCTTGTAATTCATAATAATGTAGAAATTATAAATCTTATGTATGTACGTGTAAAATGGTTTATTTTTGAATTGTGTTAATTATCCGTATACATTACGACTTAATAATGAAAAAACACATCCACGTCGTTACAATCTTGTTTTAACTTGAAAATCACATTTTTGCATTCATTATTTTTAATTAAATACACCCATAATTTAAATTATTGTAGCTCGATTGTACTACTTGTGTAATGAAATGATTGAATAGATTGAATACAAAGTTTTAAATCATAACAAACCACAAAGCAAATGCTTTTGGCTGCTTTTGTGAATACTTACGTAATATAATCAATTCATAATAACTAACGAACTAACCTCCAGAAAACCTTATTATACTTTTGTGTGACTTCCAAAATATTTTAAACATAAAACGGGCTATGATACTTCAAATCATGGAGGGATAGGAGTCATTGCCTTAAAGTAAAAAAGGTGAACGTATTTAAAAATTAACAACATTTTCAATATGTACTTGTAAACAAATTCTTCAAAAATTAAAAAGGGCATAAGCTCTATAAACGCCTAGATAATCCAAATCAATTTCCAGAACTTCTCTGTCTCAATTGGGTTATCATTAGTGTTGAAAATTATTGATACAACATTAGTATGTTAGATACTTGTTTTGAAAGGATCCTGAAGAGAGGTTTTATTCAGAATTCTTCACTTATATATTACTTTGTAAAGCGTGCCAATACAGTACCCTATGTACCACTAAGTGCGAATAAGGGAAAGGACGCTAAATTTTGTTTTGGAAATGATTATAGTCCAACACCCCTTTAGTTTTCCAAAACAGTGAACAATTTTTACTTACAAAATCTATTAATAAATCAAGTACGGTTTGTCGTTTATGCTCTGCGCTTGTTTTTAATAGAAGTCTTTTATTTATTTTATTTTTAAGTACCATTTATGTTTATTTTATAGTTATGATGTATGTAAGAGTGCTAACAATATTGTCTATTATTGGAAAATTATTTATCCTTGGAATTTTAATCTTCACTAAGCGTTCACGTAGGAATGATTTTTTAAAATGGAAATTAATCACTCGGTTATTTGTGGATTTAAATAATTATACCGTTGCAACAGATAGCTATAGATATAAATCAGTTAAAGTAAAAATTACACCGTTTAGTGATTGTTATTGTAATAAATAGTAGTAAAAAGAATTTATCGTTTTTCTGTTATGTTAAAAATGAAATAATAAAAAAAAACTACAAATCTGCTTATTCTCTATCTGTATATTATAATAATTGCATAATTCGTGAAGAAAGCTTTTCAAATACGAATCCAAAAGTGTATCAGGACAGAGTAGTGTGCTGTTCTATCCTCTCTGTCTACCCTTTCGAGGAAATCCCACGATGGTTAGTTAGTTAAGAAGCAGTTTGGTATAAATAATTTGGCTTAAAACATAACAGGGCTAAACTTTGGTATGATAACCCACAAAATGTTAATATGACATGCAATAAATATTTGTTATGACGAAAACATTCAGACACTTATTATAGTAATAATAACTATCAATTATTATAGCAGTTTCAATTTTATTACATATTATTAGATCACATAAGAGATTTCTTTAAAAAATCGTAGAATAAGCTGAATTTTCGGCAATCCGAAAATAAAATAAAGTTAGCCGGGGTTTATGAAAAAACATAAAAAATAATCTTATTTACCAGCTCCAAGATGAATAATAGATTTTATGGGGAATTCAAAGTATCTTTTAGCGAATGACATCTTTTATTCCGAATTTTACGATTACTGTTTACATTAATAAAATCATAATACTCTCGAATGTATCGGCTTGCGGATAAAAGACGTTTAGTGGATCCGTGATGGCTATTATATATTTTTTATTAATATTTGTTTAGCATTCTTTATCCCAACTCATTAAGGAATTCCGTACAAGTGTGTTTTTATGTACTCGTTTAAGTGTTTTCGGATAAACCAATACCGTTTTCATCAATGTGTAGGTATAAGATATTAATTCCATTGTGTATCTGTAGGTCAAATATGTATAATTAGATACCGAATGTTATAAATGAATTATAAATATATTTATAATTGAACATTACCGAAATGTGACTAGGATCCTGGCGGTACACAGTAATTCCGAAGCCCGATTGCGACACGGTACAAACTCGTCACACTTATGAGTAAAGAGAGTACAAAGAGGTACAATGCCATGTCCCAATAGCAACCTTTATGACAATACTTCAAACAGAGTGCTTTGATTTAATGGGTATCTACCAACTAAACGCTGTCACATGAACAAGTCCCGACTTAACACGATTGTACCATGTCAGGACATCATGGAAAATATAAATAGTTCAATTTTGCATTTATGATATTATATATTATGTTCATTAAAAAATTCCAGTTTTGTCGGCATTGTAGCGCAGTGATAGCGCACTTGGGTACCGTGCATGAAGTCGAGGGTTTGATTCCCGTAGGGGCTCAACATGAAATATTTATTTAAATGTTATGATTTTCATTCCTTAGACTGATCATCTTACCTCATGCAATAAAATGATCAAGATACACTGCACTTGTTGTTCCGATGCAGTGCCCTATGCACCATTGTATGCGGATAAGGAAAAATAGTAATAGTAGTCTATTGAATAAAAAAAATTAAAATGTTTTTTGAATATCCCTAAAAGTAAAAAAGTTCTTATATTGGTGTTTTTTTGAATATCCCTAAAAGTCGTCTCTACCAAACCATATATCATAAACAAAAAGCGGGGACTTCTATACATACATGGAGTAACAAAACTCGTAGTATAACCTGAAAACTGGTGAATCTACATCATATTTGGAGTCGAATGTGTAATATTACTTTTTAATCTGATCTTGAAAAAAAAGTTTTTGTTCTCATAAAAGCTTTTATAAGTATGGCAGATTAAGTAAAATTGCACAAATTTATATCAAAATGCTGTTTTTGATTTTGTTTTCTTCGTGGATAGCATAAATTTGACTTAATAAATTTATAATAATTTGCAAAAATTAATCGAAAAAAAAATTACTACGAACTCTATTTTTTCGAAAACTATGAGTCAAATAAAAAAAAAAAAAAATTCAACAAATCGACTCCAAATATGACGTAGACTGACTGCTTTCCCGCTTGCATATCAAGTTTTGTTACACCATGTAACCAACACATGACGCAGGTAGACCATTAATTTCATCTTATATTCATTAACATTGAAATGTAGTAACCACCTACAAATTGTATGTGATTCCATTAATTCACCGGGCAATTTCCATGTTTACATGCTCGGAAAGTAAACAGCGAAGAAGCATACCTCGGGGCACACCTGTCTAATTACCGTTTGTTCTTTATTTGGGGTAATGTTCTCGGGTCCAGAGAACACCCGGACTGCTTGAAGGGCCGACAGGACCACTCAACTTGATGCCCGGACCTCCTAAAGGCACAACCGATTATCTTTGGATTTTAATTTTATATTGGTTTGTTAGTCCTGACTTAATTGAATGCCAATTCGTGATTTATTATTGCGCTGAAAGCATTTTATATGTTTACTGAAATTCTAGCACAAGAAAATTTTTGATTTAAAGTATTAGTTATTATATTAGTGTAGGTATTATATTAAGCTAAATTGAAAAATGTATAATAGTAGTAAACAGTAAATGTATAATTTAAAAAAATTATATGTTTAAAATAATTTAAAAAAAAAATTTGTTATTTGTTATAATTCGTTTATCGTAAAATTGATGATTCTGCTCTTAGTTTTATATAAATATATACATGGTGTAACAAAAATCGATGTGCAAACGGGAAATCTGTGAATCAACATCATATTTGGAGTCAATTTTGTAAATTTTTTTTTTTTTATTTGACCCATAGTTTTCAAGAAAATTGAGTACGAAGTTGATTTTTTTCCATATTTTTTTGCAAATCGTTCAAATATCACGTATGTATTGTCAAATCAATACTATCCATAAATAAAAAAGTATTTTAATATGAATCTGTGCAATTTTACTTAACATGATGTACTAAAGAACGCTTTTATGAGAATTAAAAAAAAAACAAGCTCAAATTAAATTGATTGATATGGCATTTATTTTGTAGAACTTCATGATATCTTATGTTAAAATCAAAAAACGATTTTTTTGGTTCTACGTGATTTTATTATCAAGTTAGTGACAATTGTTTCGCCTTGTAAGGGCATTATCAAACTGTGGCGTTGAAACATTTACATCTTATTTTATACAATATTGGCTTATTAGTTACAGTTTTTAAGAATAGGGAGAGAAACATCTGTGGATTTTTACTAAATTCCTGATTTCAGTTGGTCTTTAATCTCTTTTTGGGTGAATTTTATTGCTTTACTTTAAGGTTTTGATTTTAACATAAGATCTCAAATTAAATAGTCACGTTACACATTCGACTCCAAATATGATGTAGATTCACTGGTTTCCCACTTGTACATCGAGTTTTGTTACACGGTGTATACTATTTACTACACTTTTGCGATTGGTATTCAACTTTGTACAAGATAAGGAAATTAGGTAGGTACTAACTACTAACGACACGTACTGAATTCTAAATTAATCGACAAAAATGCTATTGATTTGAGATTGCGCTAAGTTTACCCGAGCTGACTCTCTTTTACGCTTGCGGGATACCGCCTCCGCCGCCGCGCCGCGCTGTCTTGGTAGATGACAATCTTTTATATGTACTCAGCGGAGCTAATGGATGCGAGACTGACGTAGGAGAAGGGAAGAGTGTTAGGGTGTTAAAAATTAGTGACTTTTTTGGAAAAAAAAAACTATTTTTTTACGTATCAACTTTTACCAACTAAGTACATACCTGCATTATGTCGTTGGTAAGGATATAATATGGGCAACCCCGGGTACATTAAAAATAATGTTTGTAGAGGTTTCTTTATACTTCTATGGAATTTAAGATAACATATTTAAGACGGTTTCGTTTATCTTTTATTTGTTTCATTCACCAAGGTACCTGTTACCTGTTACCTGTTGCCTTTTGTTTATCTTGGAACAAAGCACTACTAAAAGGAATGTTCATCACATCTCTGTTTATATGACGGCGCAGTTTTGACGTTAAGGGCCATAGTTGACGAGGTAATTGATTATTCTCAAAGGGAACATATCTAAGGGCTTTTCAAATCATTCCATGACTTTTATTTAGAAAATACTCGTAAATACACGACGTAAAAGAAGGTAATAAAAAAAATTATGAAAACTTAAAATTTTATCTAGATAAATAATATGTTGTAAAAAAACATTATTGAATTGTAACCACTATAACAAAATATTACTACTTAATTGAGTCAGCATTGTTCTTTATGTTAATAGATATAAACATTATCAGACTTGTAATCATAAAATAAGAGCAAGCACGAATATAATAGAACGGGTGGTGGCCCAGTGGTAGCGTCGCGGTCTCTTAGTCCAGAGATCGTCGGTTCGAATCCCCACTTCGACACGACTCGATTCCTATTTTCAAGCACAAGCCGCTTAGGCTTTATTGGAAATAGTATTTGCAAATTTAAATATGTGCAAATATCATAAGATTGCATAAATTTCTTTTTAAGTAAAAAAAAAAAAAAAAAAATATATATAATAGGTACACATTAATTTTAAAAGTACATTTTTTAGTACAGTTGAACTATTTGTTGTTTTCTTACAGTTTACCGGCAGCCTAACATACACTTTAACCCTTCGAACAAGAATTTTAGTGAAGTGACATTTCATACTTACTTATTGAAAAATACTACCATGTCCTGAGGTGTCTAGTTACCCACTACGTCACTCAATACGTCATCAATAGACATCTACGTCATCACTAGACATCTACGTCACACGTTTCGTGTATTGGCCTTAGTGCTGGAGACTTTAGACGGTGTAATGGAATTAACCCTAGAAAGCGAATACTCGTATGTTTAGAAATTTGTATGGAAATGCCCCTTCTAGAGAATTCTTGTTCGAAGCTTTTACCCCCGTATAAAAAAATATTTTTGTCGTACATATTTTATTAGTGTTATTACTACTACTTTCCCTTATCCGCACCCCATGGCAATGGTGCATAGAGCACTGCATTGTTAATTGTTACACCAAGTTTAATGTATCTTAATCATTTTATTACATGGAGGTTAGACGATTAGTCTTAAGTACGTACTATCTATCGCTTCTGAATTATTTATTTTATGTCGTGGGTTTCTATATTAGATAGACGGGTAGAAAGTTGGAAAAAAAATAGTAAGCGTTGTATGACATGAGAATGAGTGATTATATTATTTTGTAGTTATTTTTACACTCCCATCTCTCGTGATTAATTTTTTTTAAATGTTCATAAAAACATTTGAGTTCTTATGATATACTCAAATATTTTAATTTTAGAGCTGCTTTCAAATAGTCGGAAATAACTTTGCCAGAAAGCAGGAATCAAGTTGTGCTGGAGTAAAATTCGAGCCTAGAGATTCTAATCCGGAGTCCACGAACCTACCACTAGACCACAACCCAGTTCAAAAAAGTTCGGTTTTAAAAAGATATTTCAAAGTTACCTAATCCTTCCTCATCACAAATTTCTTCAGTATTTCATTTTCACTGGCTGATTGAATACTTACGTAGAAATCGTGTGCTTAACCTATGTTAACTGCTCCAAAGAGAGTAGTAAACCGATGACTTCTTGTTAAGTCTAAAGATAATTTAAAGGTAAGTTTACACCTAGACATAATACTAAAATAAAATACTATGCCCATTATTATTTTCCTTCCAGGGTTAGGTATTTTACCACAATGTGACTTGAGATTGCATTTGATATGAATCTGACAAACGAAAAAGTGAAACATCCTTAAATAAACATTATATTTATATTATTTTGGCCACCTTTAGAACTTATTTCGCCAGTTTCTTATTAAATAATTTTAATCATTTTTGGTGCACCGCGCGCGCGCGCAATTGAAATTTAAAAAATAACGTTTATGTCATGATAGATACGTTCAGCTCCGTTGTATATCTAATAAAATTAAGTGACTCATTTGACGTTGTACTTTAAAATTTATTCAACTTAAAATAACTGCAATAGATTATTTAAACCAAGACATTAGACATAATCTTTAAGTCGGTGTCTGGTTGGTGTCTAAAACTCTTTTCTTGAAAAATTCTAATATCAAGATTTTTCAATCCGACTAAACAACTGCTCGCGGAAACTCTCCTCAAGGCTGCTACAGCGGTCCCACGGTGTGGTGGAGGGTGGGGGGTGGGGTCCCTGGGACCCATTAGAGCTGTCATTACGTCTGATAGACCACGGAGTGTTTTAGTTTGACTCACCTAAATGTGAATGGGCCGGGTCCTGTATTCCCACCGATAGCGCATGCGCTCACCCTCGTTTTATGGATATTTATGCAGGAATCCATTATAATTTTATAATGTGGACATACCTAATACGTTTGTCATTAAGTAGAACAAAGGGTACATAAATATGTATCGGGTTTGTCCTGCTAATATCAATATTTCAAACTGATTTTATTGCGAAGGCTGAATACTGAATAAACTTATGAGTTCATCAAATGTTTTTTCATCTCTTTTTTAACTCCGACCTGCTGTGCTTTAAAAAATCATAATTGACGTTATGTTTACCTCCCTTTCTTGACGGAGAAGATGATTTATTATTATATAATTAATATTACGCATTAGATATTTTTTTATAGTTCTATTACACTTTCGTGTTTCATTAAACGAAGTTCAACCCATTTTGACGTTTTTGGTTGTATCCGACTGCTTCTCAGGTATAGAAATAAGTAAAACATTTTTCGGTCAAATCTACATAATTCAAACATAAGTTACTCTCATCAATTCTATCAAAACAAGATTCCAAATTTACAATCCGTTAATTTGGGGATAGAATAAACATGAAGTTATAATAAATAATCAAAAAGCTCGCTTTTAATAATAAATACCAATAAATATCGCAAAATTCGCGCCGTCTGCCGTTGCATTCAATTTAGCCGAGTCATGTACCATAAATCTAGATTTACATCATAAGTATGGAGATTCTTAGAAGCCGCTGTTCCACCTTACCCTAATGGCTTCTTGGCGGGAATTTGACTAAAATATATGAACATCTGTGATACCCTCAAACATCAGCACCGCGATTATACCGCTCTTATCTGCTCCTTAAATCATTCGACAAAACGGCAGAGGCGAATCGAAACACCGGTGTTTCAAAAGTGTCAGCTCAGTGGACCAGAAGCCAGAATTCAAAGCAAATTATTTTGATTTCATAGACACAAAGGGTAACAGGAAATTTAACGAAATTATCCAAATTATTGGAACGATTATACCCAAACCCCGATAAAAAGTTACATAAGCATTGCAATGGGGTCAACGATTTTAATTAGATATTGACGGGACACGAAACACGACTACATTTTAAAACAATTTTGGAAATTTACTGTCGAATAATAATAAATAATTTTAACAACATTTTTTAAATGAATACAAATACTTGTAAACAAATTACGGGATTATACCCATATATATATTATATCCAAATATATATAAAAGATTTACTGGTTAAAAATATAAATAAAAATAAAAAAAATTGGAGAGACATCTTCAGGCGTCTTCTAGAGTAAGTAATAAAGCTCGGTAGGGCCTTACCTACACTAATAAAAGATGATTGCCAAAAAAAAAATGCTTTGCAATCTTCTCAACAGATGACACCAGCATAGAAACATTCTGTAAAGCGGGATGACGAAGACGATTTCAATATATAGTAGTTCCAAAATTTGTCATATATGGTTATCAGATGATGGGCGGAATGGGGAATGTTGTAGTACGTCAAGTGGCCACTTAACCCAGCCAATGACAGGTCATAATCCCTGTAAACGCCTAGATAACCCACATTCGTTTCCAGAGTTTCTCTGTCTCTGTTGGGATATCAATAATATAATCATAATTTACATTGAAAGTTTTAACAATATATATATCTTCACTAAGAACGCAGTGCTTAGGACAAATAACTCCATGAATGCAATAAAAGTTTATTATTTTTACTTTGTAATTTTAGAACTCTCTTCCAATCCACTCCCTTTTGAGGTGAATCACGGTCAGAAATTTCGCGGTACATAATTTGATGCCAGTTTTGTTGGTTTACCCTTTTTGCGGTCTGTCAGCACCTTATTTATAGGCGATTAAGTGATTACACAAAGTTAAATATGAAACCTTTTCCACTGTTTGGGTCCTATTAGGCGCGGCGAGTCGAAAACCATATTATTTGGTCAAGTTATATTGAGGATCTGTGAAATTGCTGCCATTTTTTGCTCCGGCCCAGCTCTTGAAAGAAAAGGTTTCACGTATCAAATTAATTTATTTGATTTGTGGTAAATATTAGTGATAAGTATTGTGTTATTTTCGTTATTATTTTATTAAAATACACTGTACCTACTTGGTCCCTGTGGTGTCCTGATTTTTTATTAAACAAAATTGTGGAAATATAAGAACTGTTTGGCAAGAAAAATGTACAAAAAGGTAGTTGTTTAATGAATTTAAGGTAATTAAGTTTTGTACAGCAGTAAACATTTTACTGTTTAACATAATTATTACAAGGCATTCTTAAAAACAAATTTAAATATAATTCTTCCGGTGTTATTTCTTATATTAGTAAACAAAGGCTGGGAGATACTTCTAATATTGTTAATAATAACTTTTCATTATCTTTTTGTGCATAAAAAATTAAAAATCAAAATATGTATGTACTCGTGTTATTATATCTCGGGTATTTTAAACAAAATATTTTTTAAATATAACAACCAAATATCATTGCATAATTTAAGGAAAATTAAGGAGTTAATGAATAATACCAATACGTCATATTAATATTGCGTCTTTCAAGCAAATAGTGGAAACGAAAGTATTATAATTAATAATTTTGACCTTCTTAAATCAATGTTTTACACTTCAAAGACAAAGTTAATTATTTTTACGGCTAAATAATGGGGAGCGTGGGGCATCGTACCTTGAAACATAAGTTTTTATGTTTTGCGGTTCATTCTCAGTAGGCCTGTTTATAAAGATGTAAGGAGCCTCCCACACATCGCCACTAATAAAGCAGAAATCGTAAAATGGCGGCCAACTGTAATTTTCCAATTCCCAGCCCTCTCAGATCCGGGGCCCGCCAAAGGCCCACCGGCCCGGGCTTGTCATTATTTTAATCGTAAACGAAATAAATAACAAAGAATTCCTAGCTCTGCCGCGCCCACTTGGGACCGCAAAACACTAAGCAAACAATAGGCAGTGGCAGAAAGCGAAAATAAATAGCGAACCACCCACGATTTCGAAAAAAGCTCTGATTGACGGTTCAGTTTTGCGGAAATTTGACATTTTAATATTTTCAAGTGCTATTTCCGAATGTTGAAAATTCAATATGACCAGTCAACCATTCGGTATCAGATTATGGATTGAATTTCCTAGGGAATTCCAAATCGGAATCATCCACAATATTTGCTACTTTCTAACATTGTAATGCTACCAATTATTTTAAATGAGCTATGAATATTTCATGAATTACGTTACTTGTTAGTTACCTACAAAATATATTAAACATCGATATAAAGAGGGAAATTCAAAGTTTGATGTCATTAGATTGATCATGCATGCGCAAACGGCCGCTGGAGTGTTTTTTCCGTCAATGCAAACATACACACCTACTTAAATTTTTTTACAGCAAGCGACCCTACCACACATTTTTTTACGTTTAAAAAAGTCATAAAAAAATCGAATTTTACATAATTTATAACATTACTTAAGTGAAGATTTATTACTACCTTTAATTTAAGCTTTTTGTTAAAGAAAAAAGTGGCGAATTTATTAACATATAAGCCATCATAATTTTATGTACCTGTTTTAAGTATATTTAATTTTATTAATATGATCAGATAAAGAGTACTACTTTACGTTACCTAAAAAAACATTATCTTTAATATATTTCGTCACGCACGCATGTAAATCTTTACAAAAGAGTTATCAACTATCAATTCCTGCAATAGCTCAAAAATAAGGCTGTGTGTTATATGACTAATAATATCTTCAATTTTTCTTTTGTAAATAATGCTCACACAATATTTTTTTTAAAAACTAATTACGATATTTCAACCACCAGCATTAATCAATCAGACTATAATCTCGCACAAACATATCATGCGAAATGTGTTGACAGCTAAAATTTCCCCCTATCGTGGAGTTTGACCGCCATAATTTGAAAAATCCGTAATAAACCAAGATTGAAATCTCACCAAGACAGCTCATTTATTCCGCGGCAAAGAAAAAACGAAGTTAATGTGATTATTTACTTTCTCAAGGGGTGGTCTTACCGTCCCGTCACGCAAATATTATAAAGCGGAGGAGGGGGTTATCTCGATTCGTGATTGAGAATAATCACGCAAAATACCACACCGATAGTTACTACATTGTTACTGAGTTACCTCAGCTTAGCAACTCTTTGAATGCATTACATGAATTAAACACATTGTTAGTTTACGAAACCTAGGTCGCTGAGAAGAATAAAAAGTTGCTAAAACTATATAAAAGTTAATTATGATTAAAATGTAGTTTCAACAAGAAACTTTAGTATTGCATCTCAATTTTTAATACAAACTGAAACGCTTAACGCATTACAATCGTGCACTTTATAGTCAACTTTAAAAAATACATATACCAAGTTCTTAACTTTCGCAATAGTACTTTTATTCAATCTTAGCTTCCTTAATGTTCACTAGTGATGGAAATATGGACAAGGACATTGAAAGGAGGGTTAGTGCCGGTAACAGAATTAATGGTGCCTTAAAGTCGGTAGTATCTAATAAGTGCTTATCAAAAGAGGCTAAATTGGCAGTGCATAATGGAGTTCTGGTACCAACCCTTATGTATGGAAGCGAAGCATGGAGTTGGAAAAATAAGAATGAAAGTAGATTGAATGCAGTTGAAATGCGATCTCTCAGGCGAATGTGTGGTAAAGATATGTATGATAGGTGCACTTATGTTGAAATTAGAGCAGAATGCAAGACTGAGATAAGCATTATCGACAAAATTAAGAAAGGTCTTTTAAGTTGGTTCGGTCATGTAGAGCGAATGGATGATGAAAGAACGGCTAAAAAAATATATGATGCGACTGTGCCTGGATGTAGAAGTCGAGGAAGGCCGAGAAAGACATGGCATGATCAAGTAAAACAAGTGATTGAAAGTGGGCACGTAAGAAGTCGGAATAATCGACGTGCGTGCATGAGAAGATGTATGAATGTGGAGGAAGCAAGAGAAGTATGCCAGGACAGAGTGGTGTGGCGTTCTATCCTCTCTGCTTACCTCGTCTGAGAAATGGCGTGATGGTTAGTTAGCTCCCTTAACTTAGTCGATACATTATTTTAATGTTTTTATAAACTTCTAGATCTTGTCGTTAAAATGCTGGAATCACTACAGAGGTTTTGGGTTTAAATCCCGGTAAATCAACTAAAAATGCTATTTATTTTAAGCCAGTGTGATTTGCGATGATGTTCCTCTTTCGCCTCAGTCGGCTTCGTGGCATGAGGTCGCGGGTTCGTTTCCCGATGGGGGTCAATATGAAATATACATTTGAATGAGATTTTCACATAAAAATATTTCATATGTGGTACCTGGACTGGCGCTGAAGCGTAAGACCGATCATCTTTGCTTCATGTAACTAATAATGATCAAGATTCACTGCAATCGGTGTCCCAATGCAGTGCCCTATGCACCATTGGGTGCGGATGGAGAGTATTAGTAGTAGTTCCTCTTTATTAATGAGATTTCTAGTATCTAGTATTTTTTTAAGGGGAGTAGCACTGGACTCTAACACCCCACCTCACAATAATGATACTATAGTAATAATCCCTTACCGTGGCAAGAAGGACAGCAGTGTCCCGGCAGGGGTGGTCTCGTGTTCTCGCACGGGGTGTAGCAGTGGGTAGTGGACTCGGTCACCACCCCCGCCTCACACCGCAGCACCCTGCAGGGGTCGCCTGGTTCGCTCCACTCCGTGTTACTACTGTGGAACACCCCCTTGTAGAGACACCCTAGAAATATAGATTTATTTATTATTTAAGACTATTGTAAATACCTAGTATAACAAACCTTTAGAGCATACTTCACCACGCTTCCCACACATTTCTCGATTTTCTCCCAGGAATTTAACATCGGAGCAATATTTTTTTATCATACTATAGATAGAGACCAGATGCGTGTTTGCATCGTTTTATTTTTTAATCTTTTATTTGTTAAACGAGAAAAATAAATGATAAAACAAATAAAACGTTACAAATACGCACCTGTTGCTCGATCACAGATCAGTACCGACTCGGTAATAAGCGACGTGATAACGATTTCTTACCCATGGATGTTTAACGTTTTCGCGATCACAATGGAACACGCGTTAAAAGTTATCGATCGGGATTATTAAACGAGCGCATACTAGTCGCGAGCCATTTCCCGAGATATATCTTATTCGCACAAATCTTCATTCAATCTTTATTATAATTTAGCCGGTTTTCGGCAAGCCAAATATTGAGAAAAGCAGTCGACATAATAAAAAATCAGACAAGCGCGATGATTTGACGTTTAACGTAAGGCCGCGATATAGCGTAGATCGGCTCCGCTCGGCTCAGATCGTCAATTCTCGGCTCAGCGATCGCGGTATTGAACGGTATTTCATTGTAAACGCTCAAATCGTTAGCGTTAGCACGTGATTAGCACGCTTTTAACTACGTCGATAGTTATCTGTGCTTGAGCTACTTTGTCCATATCTAAATTGTGTGAAAAAATCATAGCTCTAATGTCAAATTCCAGGGAGAAAATCGAGGAATACGTTTGTATGGGAAACCGGCCGCGAGTCACGTGGTGGAGTATGCTCTTAAGCGAAAATTACAATACAAAAGTTTTTTTGTAAGTTTCAAACCAGTAATTTTGACGCAATATCCTGGTGTGAATTATAATTTATTTTTTTAAATAAAATACGTATTTTGTAAATCTTTAATTTATTTTCAACGCTTGAGCAGACACCTAACACGACAAACAAACAAACAAACAAAAAAACGAGCGTTCATGAATACAAACAATATCATAATATAACCATATACATATATCCGCCTCGTAATGTTAGTCCGGTAGCAGATGGGTTAGTACGCTGAGCTGAATGAATGACGTCGCGGGATCGATTCCCTATATTTCACACAAAATACCTTGGACTGGTGGTGAATCGTAACACTGAACATCTTGTCATCGTGTAATAAAACGATCAAGAAGATACACCGCACTTCGATCATACTCAAATCAATATTCCACATTGACCCCACCGGGATTCGAACCCGTGGCATCAGGCATGGTTAAGCATTAACACCACGAGGACAAAAAAACAAAAGCTTATATATTGACATGGTTTTATTTATTTATTTAATTTAATTTACCTTTACACCTAACGCAACAGCCTTCTCTCGGCATCTGCATGTAACAATTCTTCACATCAGGACATTGTTCTTGCTGACATTCCACGAAACCATTCTAGAACAAAAAGAACATTTTATACCATTTTTTTAATTTTATTATCTCTACAGAGATGAAGTGGATTTTTTCCTAATTCGGGAACATGGATATTCGAGCGTTTACAGGGCTTATGACCTGTCATTAGCTCGGTTAAGTGTCCACTTAACGTACTACAACATTCCCCATTCCGCTCATTAGCGAATATCCACACCAGGTAACATTTTAGATTTTACTTTAATATCTATTCATAGATGTCGTTAACCACGCGCTTGTGGATGGTTTTCAATATGTTACACATGAGCAAAGTATTTCAACACACTCAAAAATGACCTTTTTTTTTGTTTAAGTGCCTTCTATCCCTAAATCTAAATCCCTCGTTTCTACTGTTTTCTAATAAAACATATTTAATAAAATAACTTGGTTTTGCTAGAAATGTACCTTAATGTACTTATTTTTATTGTAATGTAAATGGCCATCGGGCGTTGAAGTACAAATAAATGAAAATGTTTAATTTGTCCCTTTTGAACCCACACGCTTAGTTTTATACCCATTTTAAACTAAATCGCAGAACAATAAACACAATTTGTCTTGAATTGTAAAGATTCATTCACGTTGAATTTACTAAATTTATTAATTAATTTAAACTTGTCATTTGTTTGCCTAATAATCTCTAAAAACCGACCATTCAGAAGTTGTTATCAAGTGTTTACAGTAGCGGTGTTGCCAGTTGCCATGCGATACTTTAATGAAGTTAATAAAATTAAAATAATCATAACCGTTGGCATAAATTAACGTTGGTAAAGAAATTATAAAAAAGTAGATGCGAGAATTTTATCGGCGGGAAACCCTTATCAAATAGCCGATTTAATGGCTATTTTTAACGCTAATTGCATGTAATCAATTTTCATTATGACATCTCATAATTATTTAATCATACGTAAGTTAAAAATTACAGAAATTCATCAAAATGGCTCCGGTCAAATTTTAGGGTGATTGGTTTTTTCTCAATAAACTATTCAAAAATAAATTATTTTAGTTTTATTTTATTTTTGTAAGTAGTTCAATGCCATTTAATAAATGAAATTATAATTATGAAGCTTAGACAAACTGACAAAAATTTTAATGTTAAAATTAAAAGCCTAAATCCTTACACACAACTTTGGACAATATAAATAATATCATTCGCTGGTGCAAGTAGTATGCGCGTTCATTACTGAAATTACATTAGAAAAATACAGTTTATTGCGGCTAAAAGAAGCGATTTTTTTGCTCTATAAATTTAAATTTCGCTAAATTATTATTTACCAAACACGAAGTTTTAACGGAACCAACTCATAAAATTTTACAATTTATCAAAATATGTATTATTTTCATAGTAAAATTTTTGATCGAAGGTAAAATTGTTTTAAGTCAATAACTGAAGTATATAGAAAAATACTGCATAAAGAAAATACATTGAAGTATCAATAATTGTATGCATTTAACGTATTCCTAACAGTAATTGTTAGAAGGGGTTTAAATTGGCTAATGGCTAAATGTAATATTCACATATGCATCCTTCAAAGGGTACTAAAAGTCCAAGGGTAAAATACACTTACATTACATTACTTATACACGCACACAAACACAAATATTGTATTATCCTATTATGTCTAATACCTTCGTAAAAGTTTTTACGATCCATAACAGTAGGTGAATGAATCTGTGTGTGTGGTATTTGTATATTTTAACATTAAGAATCTTTACTCGATCTGTATCTCTATCTTAAGAACAATATGCAATTTATTTAGAAGTGCACAATACAAGCATAACATTGAAATAAAATCTTGGTTTCCTACGAGTATATCGTTTTACGGCTGTTGTAATAAAAGTTTTGCTGCATATTATGAGGGTAGTATTTAGACGTAAGTAAAACGTATACGTTGATTGATTCGGCATTCACTTTGTAACACTTCATAATGAATTATGATTAAATAAAACAATGTTATGTGTTACTATTGGTTTATTCTATAAAAATAGAATTTACCTACACTACCTGGTTTCGGGAGTAACGTTCTCCCATCGACTGGTGAAAAGACACTAAATTAGAATACAGATGTTATACAGAAAAATACGAGTTGTACTTGTAGTTGATGGTAGAATTCTAAGAAAGTTGTACTTCTTAGTATTCTTCTACCATCACCACTGTCCCAAGATGTGTTTTTTCTATTACTTCTATGTATCAATATTTATGTTACCTAGATTCTTAAGTATTGCAATTTAATTTTTCTGTATTTTTCTGTATATAACATCTGTATTCTAATTTAGTGTCTTTTCACCAGTCGATGGGAGAACGTTACTCCCGAAACCAGGTAGTGTAGGTAAATTCTATTTTTATAGAATAAACCAATAGTAACACATAGCATTGTTTTATTTAATCATAAAACGTATTCGTTTTACAATATTGAAACCTCTACAGAGACGAGATGTTTGTTTGTTCCGGCAAACTCCTAGAAAAGCTCAAAACTCCCCCTCTTCGGAATCGGGATTCCATGCCGGCCTCGTGACATCGGTCATCCCGTCCAACATGGTCTCCCTACACTCCTCCAGTAGTGGGCATAAAGAATGTGTTCCGCGGACTGGTTTGGTGCACCGCACGCACAGCCAGAATCCGCCACTAGGGTGAGATCGTGGAGCTTTCCCCTAAATTCTCCGTGTCCCGATACCATCTGAACCACATGGTGACCCAGGTCCTACTTACTGTACTCCATCCTGGCTCTGTTGTCCGGAAAAATCGAGTGGGTCCATCGACCCGTCCTCTCCGACTCAACTACTATACAAATATAGTAAAATTATTTGCCAATGTTTTTCTCCCGCCTTTTTTTTACTTCATATGAAATCTATAGATTTAGTGAGGCCGAACAAGGGTACAATAATAATTGTAACTGGTCGGGGTATAATTTATTTGACAGTGGGTAGGTAGGTACTGGAAACGCGCTCTAATGAATAAGCCATTTTGAAAATGAAATAAATGCAATAATTACCAGTGGCGATGAATGTCGTCTCACCAGTCGCGACCGACGAATACAAGTTTTTAATCGGCCGAAAGATCAGATACCGGCCGAGAGTAAAACCAGTAGCCATTCGGATGTGTCCGAAAGTTTGGTAGGTACTTGCGGCGTTTTTATTTACGACAGATTTGTAATTGAGCAGAGAACTTCAACTGGCCTGCAAAATACCTTGCATGTTTTTTGTGGTAACATTCGGAGATTCAGAAATCATGGATGTTACGAAAGTAGTATGGGATATTCGTAAAAGCGAGGTATTAATTATGTTTTTGATTTGTTTTATCACTATTAAAATACAAAAAAAAATCAATAAAAAACTCAAATTGGTTTTAATAAGTAGATATGTATTTTATACAATTTTATTGCCAATTTTTTAATGACTTTTTTTCGCCATGTCAAACTGAAGCGATCAATACGAATATAACTTACTATGTTTTTATGATTTGTATACAATTTCTCAGTCAGGCATACAGATATCCATGGATTTTGGTATTGGAATTATTATGACGATTTTTATTAGTCTTATGTTCATTTTTTTATGTACCGTGCCATTCTTTCAAAATTATGAATCCTGAATACATATCAAAAACTGGAGATTTCTACTAAAATGTAAACCCCTGTTACAGAAACGTTTCTTAAGGAAAACTTTAGCACTGTTTTAGTACAAGGATTCATTCTGAAAAACTATACTCAAATAAATACTCCATTTTAACCGCATGGGTATATAACCCGATTCACCAAATACAATGACAGAAAGTATGAGGAATGTAATCAAACAAGGGGAGGAGGGGCGATGATTGTTTGCCAAAAAAAATCTTCACCCTCAGGCTAGGGATGACTTGACATGCTCAGCAGAGGGCGTTTGGGTCACCATACCTGCCTGTAGACTTACTTCTAAGCGGAACATTCACATTGCGTGCGTATATCTTCCCCAAGGACGCAATTTTGAAACTGCTGTAACTTCTTTTCTTTCTGTCTTAGCCCAATTACGCGATCGGAACCCCAATGATTTGATATTTGTTATGGGAGACTTTAATATGCCAAATTTGAACTGGGTTTTGGAACCCGATTCCACTTACTTAACTACAGATACATTGTGTAGTGAAACCAGCAGACAACTAGTTGATACAATATCTTACACAGAGCTTAATCAATTTAATAATATACGTAATGCGAACGGTAAGTTGCTTGATTTAAATTATTTCTAACATTAATTGCTGCGTTACGCACTCTGACTCCGCCTCTTATCAATGAGGATATACACCATCCAGCTTTACACGTACAACTAGATCTGGAAGTTTCTCCCTTACTAAGTATACCTCCAAAGGAAATTATTTTATTTCGCAAAGCGGATTATTCACTTATTAATGCACATCTACGCGAAGTTGACTGGACTTTTTTAATTAATGCGGACTCTATTGATGATGCTGTGTGAATATTTTTTATGCGACACTTGATGATACAATTTCTAGATTTGTTTCTAAGCAAACTATTAAAAAATCATAACTATCCCATTTGGTTCTCACCCGCCTTAGTAAAATTAATAAAAGAAAAACATAAACTTCATAGAAGATGGATAAAAAAAAAAAAATCCTCGTGATTATTTAGAATTCTCAATGCTTCGGTCACGTCAAAAATTTTTGCAAAAGAATGTCACGCCTTGTATATACTCAAAGTTGAAGAAGAAATTCCTACTAATACAAAGAGACTTTGGTCATTCGCAAAGAAAGTTAAGAAGGGAAGCAATATACCTCAAACAATGTATTATGGGGAGTCCTCTGGCACTGGAGGAAAAAGAGGTCTGTGATCTATTTCTAAAGTATTTCAAAACGTCTTATGAATCGCCTAGTACTAGTGATCAACCTCTACCCATTCCAAATGTATCTAATGAATTCGGGTCTATTGGTGACGTCACTTTTGAGACACAAGAAGTAACAAAATATCTACTCAATGTTAACATAAACAAAGGAAGTGGAAGTGATGGAATTGCTCCTTTTTTTGTTCGACATTGCGCGCACACCTTATCACTACCTCTGACTATTATCTTTAATAGGTCAATTAAGGATAACATTTTTCCTAAAAAATTTAAGGAAGCTATAATTTGTACCTATTTTTAAGTCAGGAACTAAAAACAACGTTCAAAATTACCGTCCTATATCTATTCTCTCAGTTTTTTTCTAAGTTATTTGAACTTATGATTTACGATAAAATTTATCCTATTATACTTAAAAACATACAAAATTTTCAACATGGTTTTCTTAAAAGGCGCTCTGTTTTAACAAACATGATTAACTTCACTGAATATGTTGCTCGCAATATGGATGATAGAACACAAGTGGATGTTATTTATACGGATTACTCCAAGGCGTTTGATAAGGTAGATCACCGAATCCTCATGCGTAAATTAGAAGAAATTGGAATACACGGTGACTTATATAGATGGTTTGTTTCTTACGTAGATAATAGGCTGCAATCAATCATGGTCGAAGGCTATATGTCTAATTTTATTTCAATTCCGTCAGGTGTTCCACAGGGATCACACCTTGGACCTCTCTTATTTAATGTTTACATTTTTGACATCCAATCGTGTTTCAAAAATTCTCTTTATCTTTGTTATGCAGATGATAAAAAAAAATTTATCATAAAATTGAATCTGAAGATGATTGTGCTAAATTACAACAGGACTTATATGAGCTATCAAAATACTGTGTGTTGAAAATAGACTTCAAATCAATGTTTCTAAGTGCTATAAAATTTCTTTTACTCGTAATAAAAGTAAAATCCAATATAGTTATATGATAAATAATAGCATAATTAAAGAAGTAAACGTGATACGTGACTTAGGAATTCTTTTAGATTCAAAATTAAATTATAACAGTCACATAGAAACAATAGTTAACAAAGCTTACAAAATGATAGGATTTATTATGCGGTTGTGCAAATCATTTAAAAACATAAATACATTTAGAACACTGTTCACAACATACGTCCGCCCCCATCTTGAATACTGCACTACTATTTGGTCCCCTATGTACAATTTAATATTGATAGAATTGAAAACGTTCAAAAAAAATTCTTTAAACAAGTTGAATATAAATTTTCATTTGCGTATCCCTAATTATTTAGACTCATTAAAGTTTTATAACCTTGAATCCCTTGCACTTAGAAGAAATATCAATGATCAGAGTTTGCTTTATAAAATTGTAAATAACAAATTTGATTCACCTGAATTAATTAATCTACTCTCTTTTCGTGTCCCTTCCAGACCAACTAGACTGCCTAAACTTTTTCACCTACCTAAAGTTAAAACAAATCACAGAAATAATTCTACGATTCCTCGAATTTGTAAGGCGTTTGATGATAAATTTAATAGCTTAGATATGTTTAATACCCCATATAACAAATATATAAAAGGAACTTAAAAACTTACAGACTTAAGATGACAAATATTTATTTACCAAAGCAACTTAAAAACTTACAGACTTAAGATGACAAATATTTATTTACCTTATAAGTAGATTCTTTTAACTGTTTAAAGCTACCTGCGGATACATATAATTGGATGGCAGGCATGTTATTGTTAACTATTTGTTTTAATTAATTATATTATGTTTTACCTGTACATCTGTTTGTATCCCGAATAAAATAAAATAAAATAAAATAAAATAAAATAAGATTCGTATTCGTAATAAAAGGAAGAAACTTATGTGAGTAATAAGTTATCTGTTCCGATGGTGTTTACATTGGTCACCTCGTATAGGCCAGTCCACATAATATCTAGCACTAAAACAACCGCGTCTGGCGCTAAGAACACTTCCCGAATGGCAGTAAATAGATCGCCCGTCAAACACACATACCCACCAAGGCCGCTGGCTGACCTCATGGCCCGGCTTATTGGGTTTAGGAGTAATGGGGGATTTACAAGCGGTTGACGGATTAACGGCCCTACTCTGCCAGCTTTTGTAGTGCGGACTATGGATCTCAAGGTTGCCGGAACAAAGCTCTATAATCTTGGCTATTGGGAATACAGTACCCGAGAAAAAGAAGCCTCTTCTTTAAAATTGTCGTGTTTCAGGATAGGCATTTTAGTGAATTTAGCCGCAGTTGGTTGAATGTCTCCAAATAATTAATTTTGTTGGAGAAATACAGCAAGCTGCGGTTAAAAAATTCCAAAACGCGTCACCTGAAAATCGTCGATTAAGTCTTTTTGCTTCCCAGATACAGAACCGTTTATACGAAAAACAATTTATATTTATGGAATATATATATAAACTGGTCGTCCACTGTTGACAATTCGTCGGCAGTTTGCGTCAGAGCTGCGGGACGTGGACTTGACTTGGGAAGATGCACGGGAGCTGGCGGCCTTGGAGGCAGTTTGTGGATTCCTTATATTCCACATAGGGAGCGGATATTGTATGATGATGATGATTTATGAAAAAAAAACCCACATGTGTACATACATGCATTTTTTTCCAATAAAATTTCGATAATAATATCGGTAAAACGATTCGCGCATTGTACGTATTTTTAAGATTTGAAAGAAAATGTATTCGTCAGATGCGCAGTATCTTTCTTAAAATGCTAAATAAGTTTTTCTTCGTATTAATTAAACCATTTTGTTTTGCTCATCGTAGATGAAAGGGAAAGTCAACCAAATTTACCAAACATTATTTAGTAAAACATCTGCTTCATAACAAAACTAAATTGTTTACATTGCTGTACTATATAATAGCTTTCAATTTCAAACTGTTTACTAATGGGTTTAACAGTATTTTAAGTATCGGAGTTTATGTTTTGTAAACTAACACAACATCAAAAAGAATTAATCATTTTGATTTAGCGCTTTAACGTACTTAAGTGATTGACCCATAAGAAATAAGGGACTGGATGTAAAATTGTATTTTTTGAAGGCAAAGCTTTTGACACAAATCATGAAGTTCTGAATTTTGGTTTTGGCAAAGAATAATTATCACAGTGATTGATGTTAATTAATTAATTGTCACAACGATTAACATAATATGTTACTTCAAACTGTCGTGACCATCCCCTAGAGTCTAGAGGGTGCACAAGGCCGCATAAGGTAAAAATACACAATCGAAAAAAGTTAATAGTTGAATTGTAACGCTTCACGACAAGTGTTAGAAACCCATCATTTCAGATTTTAAAAGTAAAATACTATACACTACATACATAGGTTTTTTTAAATATCCTCACCCAATGTGCATAGGGCACTGCATCGGTACACCAAGTGCAGTTTATCTTGTACCTTTAAATACACCATAATTGGCGGCCTCCGTAGCGTAATGGCTAAGACGCTGGACTCACGATACGGAGGTTCCGGGTTCGATTCCCGGTGAGAACAACAAAAATTAAAAGTGATTTTTCTCAAGCCTGGGTGTTTGTGACGTTGTTCCCCTCTGTAATTGGGCCTCCTGGCCTGTTGAGGTGGTTAAATAAAATAAATACTTTAATATTATAAAAATTGTGCGGGCGATCATTGTGCAAGGCATAAAATAAAAGGCCGTTTACCAATTTTTTTTAAATTATTTTTTACGTCACACAAGAAGGAATGATACCAGAAAAGCGAAGCATGCTACAAAATGTAGTTATTATATTTATTATTATATTTAGGATTTATTTATCTCGGCGGAAGGAAGCATAATATGGCAGATACTGACCGAGCGGTGACCTGACAGATGGAAGACAGGCGAGAAAACTTTTACTAAAGGGGTTTTGTAATACCGTCTTCATAATTTATCCTGATGGCTCCTAACATACACGACCAAAATAAATTAACATTTGTTTATATTTATCTTTTATTATGTTACATTGTGTACATCTTACGATGTAATCTTGTCCGAGACTTTTTTATTTTTTAAAAATTATTTTTTATTAATTATTAATATAAAACATACATGTATTATATTCCCAGGAGTTATAATTTTTAACATTTAGGAGTTAAAACATTTTGGGGCCGGTATTACACGCATTTAAAGTACATATTGCACAGTCAAACACGAATAAGAAAGACGATACAAAATTAACACATTCAATCTTAATCCTATACATCATAACTATCATTGAAAAACATATTTAAATACAAATCTTTAAGGGCTCTACTATGTATTGATTTATTTATATTTACTTCTTGGGGTAGTTTATTATATTGGGATCGAGAAATGTTCATTAGGGATTTTTCACCGAATTTTGTGGATCGAAATTTTGGAATGTGGAGGTTTTTTGAATTACGTGTATTGTGGCCATGAAGCTCAGAGTTAAAATTGTGTTTCAAACTTGTATGTGCTGAATGATTCAATATGGTAAGTACATATTATAGTATTTGTGATTTCATGTAATGGTATTACTTTGAATGGGAGTATTTCTGTCTGGCGATATATTTCTATTACATATGTGTCCCAGGGTATCCCTAAAATATTTCTCAGGAGAACTTGAATTTCGGAAATTATATTAAATTATACAGAACATTGGTTTGAAATTCCAGTTTAGGCATAAGATTCAATCGTTTAATTTGTTTTTTTTTTCAAAATATATTATTAATGTAGCAAAGTTTATTAAAAGCAAAACCCTTGAAATTAGTAAAAAACAATTTTAAAAATCTAGTTTTTCTTAAATATGAACAAAATACAACTCGCCGTTGACATTTAAGATCTAAACCTAAACATTTTCATTGCGTGACATTATTCTTAGCTAATGGCACCACCAAATTTCTAGCAAAATTCTCCGGGCGAATACATATAAAATTTATAATGAACGCATATAAACATTTGGTAACGTTATTATGTCGTTGTTTGTTGTGATCACTTTCGACTATAATTTCTTGTTTTTCCCGCTGAACAAGGATATTTTGAATGCGTTAATTATTTAAAATTGACAGATTAGTTTAACAAGATTCGTATGTGTGCTAATTCAACGACATCTCAAACGGGAGAACAGGTTTATGTCAGAATTAATATATACGTACGTTATGGAAATGTTATCTTTAATCTATAACATTGGATGAAATTCCAGAATTGGTTAATTGCATATATTATAATCTCAATCTAGTGAAATATAATGTCCATTGTGGTTGAGTTCGACTTCTTGTTTTTGCATATTTGTAAAAACTTGTTGAACGAGACACAAAATATTTTAATGTTTAAAATGTGGTACCCAGTGGTTGATTAATTGATCAAAATTGTATAATTATATTTTACTACCTAGAATATGATTTTTAAGTAACTAACTAACCATCACGCTATTTCTCCTAAGGGGAAGGCAGAGGGGATAGAACGCCGCACCACTCTGTACTCATAACTTCTCTTGCTTCATCCACATTCATACATCTTCTCATGCACGCACGTCAATTAATCCGACTTCTTACATGCCCACTTTCAAGCGCTTGTTTTACTTGATCATGCCATGTCTTTCTCGGCCTTCCTCGACTTCTACATCCAGGCACAGTCGCATCATATATTTTTTAGCCATTCTTTCATCATCCATCTTCTCATGTGCATTATTTAAGTCGAATTATATGGAGAAAATGGATAGTGTACATGAATTGTAACTAACTAACTAACTTACATGATTTATGGTTAAATAAAATATTGTTATGATGTAACTTGATTGTTATTTTTATCTAATCATAATTCATTATGAAGTGTTACAAAGTGAATGCCGATTTAATCAATAAAATAAGGATAGTGCACATTTCAAATTTCAGATCAGAAGTGTTTTATGCAAACACGATGTCCGTTTTCACTCAAGAAATTCTTGCAAAGTGACATCCCATGCAAATATCGATTGATGATAAAAACAACGATATAAACAGAGCCGTTAACCTTGAAAATCGACTTATAAAGTTTATAACCGTGGCGCTAAACAATCTCTTCTGGATGCCACTATTCTAAATAAGTCAATCTTATTAAGAGAGAAATAAAATAAAATGAAAATAATGTTTTCGAAACACGTTTCTGTGTCCATTTTATTCAGTGCTGACGCCCGATTACTGATGTATCTACAATCTACATGTAGAGATATATTGCATTTATGATGCGTATATGATGACAAACGGTAAATTATCAAAGATATTTTAATGATTGACGTCATGTACGGGTCATAACTGCGTTATCTGTAATACATGGTATAACAAAACTCGTAGTACAACCCGAAAACTGGTGAATCTACATCATATTTGGAGTCGAATGTTCAATATGACTTTTTGAATCTGAGTTGAAATTTTTATTTTCTTTTCATAAATTAATGCTTTCATAAGTACTGCAGATTAAGTAAACGTACAAAAATTATTTTTAAAATGCGGTTTTTTGTTTTGTTTTCTTTATGGATAGTATTAATTTGACTAAATAAATTATTAAAAATGTGCAGAAAATTATCGAAAAAAAAAACAACTTCTTACTTAATTTTCTCGGAAACTATGGGTCATATAAAATAAAAAAAATAACAAAATCGACTCCAAATATATTGTGTAGATTCCTGGTTTCATGCTTGTACTTCAAGATTTGTTAAACGGTGTATATATCTTCCGTAGACGGACAATTGCCAATGTACAACATAAATGTATACTATTTACATGCAAATATTATATACATGATCCAAGTGCTGATACTTTTTTAAGTTAACGTTACAATTAAACCCATTTTTTACTCGTTTTTATAATAATATTTTTACATTCAAAAATTATTTATTAAACTTTTTAATCTTGCATCTCTAGAACCAAAGTGATACAACTTACATTAGTTTATTTCAGGAGAATTGTAAATCAGACTTTAAATTACAAAATAATGAATTTTCGAATTTACCGAATTTTCAGTGAATTTTACTGAAGACATTAAAAAAATATGTAACAGGTATATCATTGAATTTACTGGACGTGTCATCCGTAATTACAGAGGTATTGCCTGCGCACTGGCGCTCATCGGCTAAATAAATCAACAAATTGAAAAAAAATATATAGAGCCGTACGAAATCGCGCCATTAAGATTTAATGTCAGTATTCATAAAGCCTTAATGATAAGATGGATATATTGTATGGTACATAAAATTACTAGTACAGAGTACAAGAGCCTTAAGGTATACTATGTTGATTCAGTTTTGTAACTATAATTTTCGCAATATATGCGAGAAAGCTGTTTCGCCCCAAGAGACGAACGTTGCTTGTCACAGTTTCTAATTCAAAATTAGTTTTAAACAGCTGATTTGGGTCAACGATTAGTGATAATTACTCAGATTATATCAGAACATCAATGTTTACTCTCTATACGACTTTTTTCTGAACTTATTTTACGAGGGTTGATTGGAAGTTATCGTTACCGCCCTTGGCATATTATCATTGTTCTGATTAATGTTTTAAATTAATGTTTTTCATTGGAACACTCTTCTCTCTCTTACCTTTAGTTTTCTAATAATTACATTACATCAATTTTATCAAACCAATTATATTGATTTTGCAAGTTTCGGTGCAAACACTACTCTAGGTATTTTATTATTTTAGGGCCTTAGTAATAATATGATGGCTTATACACAAGATCCACACCAAGGACGTTTCGGATTCAATTTCTAGTAAAAGAAAGAAAAAAGTATATGTGTTGTACCATATTAATACTGTTAATAAGTTTTTTGGAAACTAGCCAATAAAAGTAATAAAAATAGTGAGGGAAAGTTTTTAAGTACTTCATGGGGTATCGTTTACGTTGGCTTGGCTTTGACCCTAGTTTCAACTAGAGCTACAAAAAATATTACCCGCTTTGATGACATTATGTATTGTAAATGATTTTAACATTTTACGTCAAAATTCCAAAACACTGTATTGAGAATCTAGTTTTAATTCGAATCTAATTCTACACAGGAGAGTACGTTCAAGCTTAATAATACATAATTTGATATTAAGCTTGTTGATGTTTTTATGTCCGTTTTTAATATGTGTACCGAAACATCTATTATGCCCTAGTGTATATGTTTACAGTAAAAAAAATTTAATATACGTTTTTATGTTGTAAATCAGCTTAGTCTGCGAGGCTGTATCAGTAAACGCCTTAAGATACAAACAGTTTAACATAATTATTATTCTAGGTATAAATGTTACATTATTACCCCGTTTTTGATGATTACATGCACAATGCTTAATAGCTGATCATTTTCTTAAGAAGAGAGTCCACAAAATGTATCTCCTTCTTTTTCTTCATACTGCTTAGTGCTTATTATGTTTGTTGCTTGTGATTGTGATTGTACAGGAATAGACTACACTAATTGCCTCTATTCTTTCCGGTCCTGATTATGTGAATTGAAGCATTTAGAGAGGACTCCGTTAGCTTCTTTACTTGGTCTACCTTTTAGGGACCAAGCTTTCACTCGTTTTCCCTTAGCACAGTTCCTAATTCTAACATGCTGATTTTATTAAATTCTCCTAAGCTTCCTATCCTTCTCGATTTCCTCCATATCCAAGAGTATTTCTTTACCCTTTTTTTTGTTCCTCCACTTGACGCTGGCAAAATACTTAAAAGTCTAATACGCGATACGCCATTGATTTTTTTAAAAAAAGCTCCTAATTACCAACTTTGACCATACTGTTTCCGGCAAGGTATCTTAAAACAAATTTGACGTATAAGGACCAATGTGTGAACCACGTAGACGTAGATGGTCTCGGCGACAATATCTGAACGAATTAGAACAGGAGTCGCTGACTTGGCATCTGCTTGCCAAAATATAAGGCAGCAGAAGAAGCTACTCTCAGTAAAGCTTGTTCCTCAACGGGAAAATGTGGTAGTAGTAAAAAATTGTAAAAATTTTTTTTTAGCAAAACACAACTACCTATATTTTCTACCCCAATTTTTACGTTTCGACACATTTTCAAGCATTCTTTGTTAAAAAACATCACAATACACAAGAAGCAGTAGGTACGCAAGATACCGGTGCACCAGATAAGCTGCCTGCCTGTATCGAAATAATAATAACAACAATACTTTTTATTTTCAAGTTACATAGCTTTTTCTCAATCAAAATGTAAAACTGAATTTTTAAGACACCCCCCTTAAGTTATTATTAAGAAAAAAACATTTAGATATTATGAATTCACAAGCACGTGTTGTCTGAAAATCCGTTTATGCATATCATTATTATAACACCGTTTGCTTAATTTACAATACAGCATGTTCGTAAGTTATATTGTGAAGAAACAACTATTATTTGTCTCATAATTTTTCATAAAACCCTTATTTGTCGAAGGAATCTAACGAACTGATGATCTGAACGATAGAAAATTTTGAAATTTTTTGTATAATTTTAGTAAATTTATATTTTTGGTTTATTTCTATATTTAATGGGTTAAAGGATTCATGGAAGATCTAAAAAAAGTTACAACAGACATTTGTATACCCACGAACAGGTTATTAAGCCTTTGTGGGATTTAAAAAATCAATAAATAATCATTTTAAAAATAAGATGGCTGGATTGTGTGGATATAAAACCACGCATCCCTGGGCAATAGAAACTACAGGAAAACAACCGGAAGATGCGATTGGAGACAAAGGAGACGTCCCTTGGAGGCGGCCAAGACCCTCGTCGGGGTGCAGCGTCGAAGATGATGACGTCTGCGAATTCACACGAAAAAAACAGATTTTGAGTATTTTTATTTTTATTCAAACCTGAGGTAGTTAGTGCAAGCCACTAAAAAGATACCTCGTTAACCAAAATGAGCGAATTGGAATGAATGATAGGAAAACGTCGTGATAATTCTATGCAAAATTTTTCAATAATAAGAAAATGCAATTTTTACTCCTGAAATATCTTCGACAGAATAATCGTACCTAATTAAAAAAATAAGTTTTATGACGTCACGGAAATAATATTCAATTAGAGGCTCAACTATTATCTTTGTTGGTAAATAGGTATGTTAATTGATAGTCAATCATATAAATAGCATTCTCAGATCAAGGTATAATATAACATGGCGCCAAGGTAGTTGCTTATGGCGGGTAAGATAATAATCATTGTATGTAAGAAAATACTAATTTCTGAGATTGAAAAGCAATTGTTTTTTTTTTTTTTTAAAGTGAGTAAAAAACACTATAAGTTTGTAAAGCTCCAGCCTGGCGAGGATATAAAAATAAATGGAATACTTATTATTTTGATCAAAATTTAGTAATAGTATTAACAGTACAAACATTACACTGCAAGTATTAAATAGTGGGAACTGGTAATTTTTCTCTCTTTGGAGGGTAAATTGAATTCGCATTTCTTTGGCACATCTATTACCAAATAACTAATGTGCGAATGAGTTTAATGTCTAATTAGGCATGTTCGTACCGACGAATCAAGTTTCTTGTGAAATCCAATGCAATAAATGTTAAATATTTATTACAATTAGATTACTATGAAAATAGTAAGCTCAGACAAAGTGTTTATAATGATCGCTAGAAGATTTCAAAATAACGTTTGTTCAAAATTACAGGATTCCTTTCTACTCTGTTACTCTGTAGTATGGATGTAATCAAGAATACATTAATCAACTTTCTTTTCAAATGGTTCATGTGCGAATACAATATCATATAGTAGGGATTAAGTTTAGCGGACACTACTTCAAATTGTCATCAGAAAAGTGTTTTATACCATAAATAACTTGATGTAAAATATGTATGTTTCTAGATTTTTACACAAACAGGAAAAATAGAGTTGAAAACAATAGGCTTTTACAAAAAGTATCTTCCTAATACAACAAAGTGTTTTTTAAATTCATTCGAAGTACCACCCAATACCTAAAATCACCTTATAGTAGAAAAATGTAATTACATAATGGTTCGCCTCGTAGCATAGTGGTAGCGTATTTGGCTACGCGGGCGCGGGTTCGATTCCCGTAGAGGGTTAACGTGAAATATTTATTTACATGTGATTTTCGTATTAATATTTCATGTGTGATACCTTGGACTGGTACTGAAGCGTATGACTGATCATCTTACCTTCATGTAATAAAATGCACTTGGTGTACCGATGCAGTGCCCTATGCACTATTGGGTGCAGATAAGGGAGAGTAGTAGTAGTAGTAGTATAATAATTGTATAACGTCTTAAAAATCTGCAGTGAAAGTATTTCTGTCGTTTTACCGTAGGTACCTAATGATACTGTAGAAAATTATTGTAATAATAATTGATAAAATTTGGCTTGATTTTTGAATGGGCCAACAGAAAATGCATTTAAAACTAAAAAATATGATTCCCCTGTAAGCAGGTGAAAGAAAAACTAATAAAAAAATTCACTTTATTGGTTTTATATCTGTCACGATTTATGTTTGGTTTTTGTTTGCAAAAAGTTTCACAGAATGGTATCGGCATCTTCGGCAGCCGTACCAAGTGTTCTTAGCAGTATAATATATACTACTTGAAAGTAACGATTGCATAGTTTTCTGATGGATTCTAGATGTTTATTATGCTCTTGACATAAAACGGGTTGTAGACGCATGACGGATTATATTTACATAAATAATTCTTCGTAAAACATTTTATTCTCTCAATAAAATTTACCGTGATAAAATATTTAAAAAATTATGGTGAAATTTTTTTTTTACAAATGTATGATTTTGTATATTTTCAAACATTCATTATTTCCTCTACCATAGTAATTAAATAAGTACGTAGATAATGATATAAGGTCTAAGAATAAGTTTTATTTATATTTCCACCCCTGTAATGCTAATTTATAAAAGTAGTAAAAATCTTTTTTTTTTAAATTGATACGAAAATAAAAAATGAATCATGAAATTCCAAACAATTCTCGTTCTATGTCGCATGTCGTAGTTTTAATATCAAAAGTACAATTTTATTTTATATTATGGACCTCCATTCCGTATCTAATGGCAAAATTGCTGGACTCACGGAGGTTCTAAGTTCGATTACCGGTGAGATCACAAATATAAAAAAATGTAATTTTTCTCAATCCTGGGTATTTGTGGTGTTGTGCCCCGTTATTAGGGAGTTTTCTGAAGGGATTTAGTGGTGTCCACATGCTCCACATGAAGATGGTTTACCTAAATTATTATACCTCATGTTAGGACCTTCTGCAAATCTTGACAAATTTATTAGAACTAGAGAAACACCTCCTTACTAATTCACTGTCGACATAACTGAATTCTACGAACGCACAGTGTAAATAAGGCTTTTCCAAGAAGTTAAATAAACACATTTTAATTCTAAGCACTAATCTAAATAAATAGTCTTACCTAGTTGTACATTTAAAAATTGAGCAAAAACACATAACGGCTATTTTAAAAATTGGATATTGTAATCCACAGAGATGCATAAATAAATTAACTTATTTATTCAACATACTAATTACTGTACACAATGTCATAGTAAGATATTAAGGATCCAAGGCCGGAATTACCGATATATCTACATGTAGATACAAGTCGGTACGAGGTCGATACAAAATTGTATCTACATGAATACATACATTGGTGATTGCTGCCCTGGAAAATATACTTATTGGTAATCAAACATTAAATTTTAATATTTAGAGGTATTTATTTACAATACTTTTTTTTCGGAGGAAGTAAATATTTATACTAATATTATTTATAGTAAATGTATATTTTGCCAAAATCCATGGCCAAATCCGTGATGCATCTCTGCCCACCTGGCCGCCGACTTCCTGGACAACCTGCAAAAAGATGGAGGGACAGCTGGGAGTTGACATCCCAAGAGGCAGCATCGAACGAGAGTCATACAGACCCTTAGGTCTATCTTAAGAAGAAGAAGAAGAAGAAAATTAAGAAGTCTATTTTTGTGGGGTGATCATCTCAAGACACTTTTCTGGGCCCATTTCAAGTTTTTATTATTGTACCAAGATGACTGCACAGAAATATTTATTTTGTCAGTGTACTTATGATTATTTATTTAATTATTCAATATTTTGTGTCGGCCATCAACAGTAGATAAACCAAGTTTAACCCGTTTATCTCTTAATATTTCATCATCATCATCATACCATATCTGCTCCCTATGTGGAGCATATGGAATCCACAAATTGCCTCCAGGCCAAGCGATCGGCTGCCAGCTCCCGTGTATCCTCCCAAGTCAAGTCCACGTCCCGCAGCTCTGACGCAAACTGCCGACGTGTTGAGAACCTGATGCCTTGTATAATAGGCAAGCATGGTTAATGCTGTCGGGAGGCATACGTAGTATATGGCCTAGCCAGCCGAAACGCCTTCGCCGGACGACAGTAGATACCAAGGGTTGCTGTGTCCGTTGCCTCACCTCTATGTTCCTTACAAAGTCAAACCACCGCACACCTATAATTCTTCTAAGACACCTATTCTCAAAACTCAGAAGTCTGCTATCTTGGGCCCTGGTCAGGTGCCACGATAATATTTGAAGATCAAATATTATTAAATTTTACGTCTTGCTAAGTCTTTATTTGATCAAACGATTTAACAATAAGTCATCTCATAACACGTCCGAAAATCCTTATACAAACCACCCGGAATAAGGAGTCTATAAATCGTGATTATTCGTACTAGCAGACTTTATTAGTTTGCCGTCTATAGCCGATAGACTGGCACACAATCCGGTAACCCATATAAGCCGTTGACAGTTTGACATGGTTGTCTAGATTTGTATTCGTAGGTATTATTGATGTGTGACACGAAAGAATGAAGCAAAATATATTAGACTGGCCTGGAACTGATAACCTATCGGATCGTTGAGCTTTTAGATTAGACCATTTCCCATTTCCAGATAGCAATAGAATATTTGGATTATTTATCTGTTCGACTGTTACAATGTTGTTATGTTGGACAATGTTGATGAACTGCCAGACTGACAAATTGTACTTTTGTGGGGACTGTTAAGAGCATACTACACCACGTGACTTGCGAAAGCTTCCAATACAAACGTTTTCTCGATTTTCTCCCTGGAATTTAACATTAGAGCAATGATTTTTTCACACATTTTAGATATCGCTGTTAAGCTGTAAGAATGGTAAATTGTCAGACTGTTGAACTGTAAATAAAGCACTGTTAAAATGTAACACTGTTCATTTGTTGAATCTTGTACGATAAATTATAATCTTGAATCGTAAGATTGTAGAACTGTAAGACTGTTGAGGTGTAAAACTGTTGAAAAGTAAGGCTGTACGACTGTCAAATTGAAGAATGTTTGACTGGTAAATTATAAAAGTGTTGATGTCTTAAACAGTAAGGCCGTTGTACTGAAAGACTGTTGGACTGTTGAATTATAAAATTGTTGGACTGTTGAACTGTTAAACTGTCGGACAGTTGAATGTGAGACTGTTTATAAGACTGTTGGACTGTTGAATATAAGACTGTTGAACTGTGAAACTGTCGGACAGCTGAATGTGAGACTGTTTATAAGACTGTTGGACTGTTGAATATAAGACTGTTGCACTGTTAAACTGTCGGACAGCTGAATGTGAGACTGTTTATAAGACTGTTTGACTGTTGAATTCTCCACCAGATGAAAACTGGTACGTGGGGCGCATGCCTGATTTATGACATCATGGAACCAGAGTCGATGACTGGCCAAGTAGCTGAGATCTCATAAACGATTACCTAATCCGTGATTTATGTTTTTTTTTTCCTTCTGAAATAAATTTCCAGACTAACGCTGACTTATAATCAGTTATGTCTGTTAAATGATTTGGATACTTATAAAAGTATCCTGCATTTTACTTTATACCTGTTTACCTAATATTAGTATTGATTTTTTTTTGTTTTAGAAATCGGTAAGGATCTGAAATTGAGTGAAATTATACGTGATCTGGTCATATTATTTTATGGAAAAATTTGCAATAGGTTTTTATTGATAAAAAAACATAAAAATATATATAGGATATCGATAATAAATATGAATAATCCAGAAAAATAATCCATAAAACGTCCAGAAAGCAGGGTTCGGATTTAAATTTTAAAACACTTTTTAATTAATAATCAAGAGATAAACCTCACTTGGTGAACCAATGCAATGCAGTGACCTATACAATACACCACTAGCTGCGGATAACAGAGATGAGGAGGAAACTCTCCGCACGGTACAAAATACGTCATGCATGTATTGTCCACTTATTTTTAATATAATATAAATAAACGCAAAACAAAATTTTATGATGGGTTTTATAAATTTTTGTTTTTTATAGTTAGTAAATTAACTTTATACAGTAATTGTCCGATGTCCATATTCGTTGAGTCGGTCAATATTAAAATGCGCGCGGATTCACCCGACGATAATCGATCATATTGGGGTCAGAATCCGAGATTTTGGTCTACGAGGAAATACGAGTGTGTACGTACAAAACATCGCAAAATATCAACAACAAAAAAGTTCGGCGGTAATAGCCAAAATGTACATAATAACAATACCATAACTCGAGTTTACTTATATGAAATTTTTAAACTTTTTGTTTAAAAGCCTTTGATTTATTGGTATGTTATTTGAATGATGTAATGTAGATATTGCGATGTCTGATCTAGATGGAGACAAAAATTATAACCAGGAAAATTGTAAAAGTGTAAAATATGTGCGTTTCAGCAGTATTGTATTTAAATTATCGTGAGCCCATTTCGATAATGTGTCTCCATTTCAACTGTGTGTTTATTGAGCGCAATTTATTTGGGCCTTTAGAGTCCTTGCCCGGGGCGTTTTGCACGGCATGTGGTCAAGCAGGTTGCCACGCGCCCTCCACTGCTCTTGTCTTCCCTCTCACACCCCCTCCAGTTCCTGTTAACTCATCTCTTTCTCTCTCATGTGTGGAGGCAAATCCGCCGTAGAATCTCTCCGTACGTACGTACGCGTACGAGCGAAACCACGGAGGTTATATAATATAACTCAGGTGAAATTTCACCTTACAAAGTTTCCAAATAATCAAGTACCAAATCCGTCTTGTAGAAGAAAAAACCGTTTGGTTGTCACAATAGCAGATAATAAAATCCTATCTAATATTTTGATAAATAACCCAGCCACCCAATGGCTTCCGAGAAAAACAAAACCATTTACGCGGAGAAACCTTATTTTTAAAACGTAGACTCAGGTTTGATTTTATCATAAAAGTCCGTTCGTTAAGCTACTAATACTTTTCAGTTCGTCAAAGTCGGCAAAAATTAATTGACTTTGTACTGAGGAAAACTGAGATAATTTTGTACAGAGGACGAGTCCTTTTAATACAAAACAGTTACAGATAATTTGGTATAGTCTGCCATCAGAGCTTATGCATGTTATAATGTTTTAAAAAATTCTTTTTGGTAAGCTGCCATAAAATTATAATATATTTAAGTCTGACTTAACTATCGCCAATTTTCAAACACAATGAAAAATTAAATGACACTAAGCCTCAAATTTAGTAGCATTTAACGACGCCATCATTATTAAAGTTTTTAGTAAAATAAGACATGAATAAACCTTAAATCTGAAAATGTAAAATAAGTACCAATAAAGCTAACACAGTATTATGATTATGGGACTAGCATTCGTAAATTTTAGACCTTTTTGCTGAAAACTATGCATATTATTAAAAAAATATAAGCATGCAAATACAAAACCTAGGTTTTCAATTATAATAAAATTCCAATCAGTTTCATAAGGCCTTGATACAATGATATAAATTACTCAATATGCATATATTTTGTGACGCCTAAGGAATTTTTATTTGGCATTTTTGTGTTGTTCATTTAAATTGCCTTTATTTTGATTTACCGCAACAAATATAAAATTTATTCACTCGACTATTAAAACGTTATTTCAAATATTACGTTTAATACACAAGCAATTCAATCAACTGAGATTGTTAAAAGACAATAAAATAAAACAGGAAACTATGATTTGCATTTGTTTGTTTTTTTTTTTTTTTTTAAATCCTTTGTACATATAATATTTAATGATACATACATGTTTTCTATACAATATATTTGGTGTTTAAAAATTATATGTACCTAATTAGGTACTTTTTCATTTTAGCAAGGTACAGTCAAGCAAGCCAATTTTTCCTCATCTTACAGTTTTAAATAAATAAAGTTTGTGGAATCATCTATAATCTAATAAAGATCTTATATTGTTCGAATCTTCAAAACTTAGGAAAGTTAATAATCATCTACACGTCTATCCTTATTTACGCCAATCTTATTACGTTAAGAAAAAATAAAAGATAGGGTAGGTATATAGGTAGTTTAACAAGTGAGTCTTTATCCATAAAATGAAATTTTTCAATCATTGAATAAAGACAAAATCACTCTCAAGCGAAGTGGAGACTATTTTTTTTTTACAATCCTTTTAAAACCTCTTCATTTTCCGTAACATCCTAGATTTTGCATATACACTTTTTAAAATAGATATGTCAAATTACATTATATCTCATTCGTGTGATTTTCTTGCAACGAGTTTAATTATTTAGAAGCAAACAACAATTAAAGGCTAAAAAGGAAAGAATTGTGCATTATTTAGTTTTAAATCCGGATAAACAATAACAAAAATAAAATAGTCACCAACCGCTTAACATGCGTGTCTTCTTCAAGATAAGGGAATAATGTGTTTTAAATAAACATTTTTATCTATTAAGAAATGCACTCTACCGAAATAGTTGGGATTTAATAGACCATAGAGGATATTATTGATGAAACAACATACTTAATTCGTTAGAAAATGTGTACACATTGGGACCACCCAATATGGGCGGGGTACTTATTGTGAATATTCAGTCTCGCCATCCATCTCCATAAATATATTATTAAATAACAAAGGCTTTGAGAAAATGTAACTGCCGGTAATTTTTTAATCATACGATATTAATCTATCGTCATTTTAAAATAATTTTTTGGTTTCCCT